>JAJHUR010113833.1:1273-17857 GCA_027495735.1 Lutjanus campechanus | reverse complement strand
GCAGTGAGGCAGGCCAGACTGTGTTGGTGCGGAAGGTGCTGAGCCTGAAGGTTACGCTTATGATTTACCAGGAAATCTATTTTTCCAAACCCTCACCTACAGTCATGCGGTTTAGATGAATGAGACTGCACATACAAGCAGCCCAGAAATTGTCTTCCAGCTCCAGCATCCAGAGTTTCAGCAAACTCAACTTTCAGTGTCACAGTTCATACAAAGCAAGAATTATGGTTTCTATGGCAGGAGCTATCTCTTAGTGTCTGCTATAATTTCGGGGCTTTCTATGCAGCAAATGAGGGCTAGATGCTCATGTCATGAAGCTGCCTCGCGAGGCAACATGATTTGAGCATGCAGCGCCATGTAGGAGAGCGACATGTGGGGGGAGAGCGGAGACAGCCGTCCTGTTAGACCACTTACAATTAAGAGGGGAAACTGCCTGCCACGTAAATCGGACAGTAAAGTAACAAGCTTTTTTTCATAACACACTTTTTATTTTAATAAAACAGCTGAGACAGTTGTCCATACAGTGTGATATTTTTCCTCATAGATCCTTCCTCAAATCACTTGCGATTCAAAGAGAAAAAAAGGGAAAAAAAGAAAAAAAGAAGGAATGCCACGGAATTAAATTGTCCCGTTAACGGCAGCGCACACTTCAATAAAGGAACCATTAACATTTCGGCCTAAATAAACAATAAAATATTGGCTTATACATTTTTTAACCCAGAACGAGGTGGTGGTCAGCAGCAGTGCAATTATAGCCCAAAAGCAGCGCATTATTCCAAAAACGAACCATAGGCTATTATGAATCTTCTAACGTTAAATATAGAAATAAGTTTTATGCAACAAGGCAGGTAGGCTTTAGTGCAAACAGTCAGTGCAGTTAAACAGCAGAACAACACACAACGCCATCGCTCCGTCTGAAGACACAGCCAACCGTTGCAGTGAGCCCGAGGTGCGAGCGAGGGTATCCGAGTATCCGCGTAGCAAGGCGCTCGGATGCCGCCGAAGCCGAGCGATGACAGTGAGCTCCAGTGAGCCCAAGCTGTGGGTGAGCCCGAGCTGTTCGAGCTGACAGTGCGCTCCAGCGTGCCGCAGCGGCGGCGGCGCTGGCAGAGGGGGTGGGGGTGGGGGGTTTTAGAGTAGGTGAAATGGCACTCGGATGCCGCCCAAGCCGAGCGAGTACTCGAGTACTCGGATATCGGCTACAGCCCTAGAAAGGAGTAAACCAAATATTCATATTTGAGAAGCTGAAATCAAAGGTTTTGGGCTTTTTTTTTTAATTGGGAAAAAAGTACTTAATCGACTATCAAAATAGCTGGAAATCGATTTCTCGATTAATCGTTGCAGCTCTAACCATGATAGAAGAATTTGGCCGCATGGCTAACACCTTTGCTGCAAGCAAATTCAAAACTAACCTCACTGCTTCTAAAATTTACTTTGTGTTCTGTCTGAATACACAGAAAAGTGAACTCAGGATACTGCTGCAGTATATCTTAAAATTACAAGATTTTTATTACACTGTACACACAAATGTAAGGGCAGGGGGAGGTACTATAAAGTTGAACACTGATAATATGCAACCCACAAAGCCACCATAGCTAGAGTGTAGACAGGGCTGATGTTTGCCTCTTGAAAAACACAGGCCTGCATAAGTCGGGGCAATGGAGACACCACAGAAAGACTGCAAAAAATGTGATTGGTAAGCTCAGGCTCTTTGTGTTTTCTGCTGAAAGTTTCTGATGCCAGTGCAGTGGAGCTTGTTCATAGCATGTCATCAAGACAACGTTGAAGGAAGCCTCAGGGCCTGTGTCCACATAGTGTCTTGAGTTGAAAATCTCTGAACTTTTCAGAAAGGCACTGATGTCATCACCATCACTTTTTTCTAGCAACCAATCATATATTAGTTGGGGACTCGTCACCCTGGTAACCAAGAAAACGAAGACTTTACTTGGTTTTTTTTTTTGTTTCTGATGTGCGCTGGAGAGCCAAGACTCAGCTCACATCTGTGCAGGAGCCAGAGGGAAAGATGTTTTGTGTCTCTGTGTTCAGCTCTCAGTGCTTTTGTAGCTTCTTATAGGCCTCTGTGTGAATCTCTGTGGTTTCTCTCCCCGCGTTGCTGTTTGTAGTCCGACATACCTGCTTTATTTTACTGTTCTGATACGAACTATGTCAAATTACTGCTGGTGAAAACCCAACATTTCCTGATTTTTTTGCTTTATAATA
The DNA here is from genome assembly GCA_027495735.1 of Lutjanus campechanus. NCBI lineage: Eukaryota > Metazoa > Chordata > Actinopteri > Lutjaniformes > Lutjanidae > Lutjanus > Lutjanus campechanus. The sequence goes on along the minus strand of JAJHUR010113833.1, from coordinate 15,637 downwards.
AAAATTTTCAGATTAAAAAATATCGAGGGGCCTTTATTATGAAGAATGTAGAGGAAGTGGCATGTGGTTAACCAGTTGTTTGTTTGTTCTTTGTTTTTTACAGCTGCCTGACTCAAAACGAACCTGTATCAAGACTCACCTTCAAGCAGGCAGCCCAGATGCAAATCCAAGCTGTGCTGGGCTGATGAGTCGAACCAAACTGAGGCTGCAAATTTGAATTATTTAAATCTTGTTTGACTACTCAAGCATCAACCAACGTTAGCAACAGCTGCCAAGACGCAGACGCAGCATGCAATGTGGGTTTGCTTTGCGTCGGTGACCACGTGGCGGAGGCACTAACTAGGGTTGGGCGATGTCTACCAAACTGGCATATGACTATGTCCACAGTGAAACATTGCAAAGGAAGATATCGTTGCTGGCTCTTCGTCTCTGCGCCAAGCGTTGGTAATTTAGTTTTGTTTAAAAAGACAATATTAAAGATGATATGGAGACGTAGTGCAACGAACAGCGGCAACAGCTTCTTTTATTTTCTCTTCCACATGTCAAAAATGGAACTAAGGCAACTCTGAGGGGACACACCACCTCATATATAAAAAGCTTTTGATCACAATGCTACAGTGGTAGAGGGCTAACCCTAGCAGTGGCAGCGGTCTTCAGAAGGACTAAGTATGAAGTGTGGTCACATTTTGCTTTTTATAAAGAGTTCTGAGGAAAACTTGAAGATCGTCACCCTGTCTGAAAATCACTTTGACTCTTATGAATCATTTTCGTGACCACCACCCATTACTTCATAGTGAATGCAAAGTGACGTAAATTTTACATTTAGCTCAATATACAATGTGGGGACTTAAAGATGGGTGAAAATGTCACGGTATGTCTGTCCAAGTTGTTAGCCTGGTGGCTTTGTCAATAATGTAAACTGAAACTTTTAGTGTTACCAACTCTTAGGGGGAAAAACTACATGCTGGTCTGCTGCTGTAAACACTGTGTGTCTTCAGGCATTACTCACCCATTGCACACAATAATGTGCTATGTTGTTTATGGATGTAGTTAGTTTAGTCTCCCAGCCAACATATTTTGTTCATTTAAAAGCTGGCAGTCATTGCATTGGTTGTTAAAGTGTTTCAGCAGGAGAAACACTGCAGACTCTGTAGTGTGTGTGTGTGTGTGTGTGTGTGTGTGTGTGTGTGAATGAGTTAAGGCACGTTTGATTGGGTTTTCATGTGTTTACATAACGGCTACAATTTGTAATGATTTTATGGTTAATGTAAACTGAAAGTGCATAGTGCTGCAAATTCTATTTGTGGCTTTCAACATTAAACTTGGAGAAAAGATTTCAATGTTTATCACGACATTCTAAACATTTAACACATTTAACTAATACAGCCATAATAATGATAACCGAAATAACTCTGATAACTCTGGTCACTATACACGTGATATGAAATTTTCGTACCTATTCATCTCTACACTCAAGAAATGAAAGTGAAATTTGTTTCCATTTTACGCTCTGACTCACTCTTGTTGGCAACCTTGTCACACGAACACTGATCTAAACCCAATGCACACCGTGTTTTTCAGGCTTTAACTTCCAGATTAAAACACTTGAGCCTCGACTTTAGTCTCATGTTGAACAAACCTAACAACCACAGGCCATAAGACCCCTGTAGCTGGCTGACAGTGAGCAGGAAGCCTGTGCCGGAGACTTAAAGCCTCTGATAGCTCATCCAGAACCAGTCTTCAGGCTTTGACCGCTTTCATTTTTATCTTAAAATCTGTTCACCTGAAATCTGCTCAACAGACTCAAACTAGAGCCTCTGTGATTTGGAGATCCTAATGTTTAATTTCTTAACACTTCAAATGAACCAAATCAACACAGGCCATTAGTCATTTAGCATTGAGCTTTAAACTGTCATCTCAACTAACACATTTACCACCTTTATTTTGTGAACGAAGCATCAGCCTAGTGTCTGTGTTGACGTGCATTAAATGATCAGATTGCTGTCGCTAACTGAGTTGACCGGCAGATATTAGTGAAAGCTTGCTGCTGCTAAGGACCAGCACGGCCTGGCTCCAGAAGAAACTAAATTAGCACCAACTTGAACAACCAGTGCCAACACGACGGTAACAACACGGTTGTTGTTGGTTAGCCAGACAGCTAGTGCTAGCTAAAAACACAGCTACCAACGGGCTAGCTGGTTGTTGTTAGCACGGCAGCAAACATGGCTAAAGAGTGTCTAATATTAGCAACGATGATTGCACTGAAGGTCATAAGTTAGCTAGCTAGCTAGCAGCAAGCTGAAAGCTAACTAGCTGCTTTGAACAACAGCACCTGCTTACGTCGCTTTTAGCTTGCTAGCAGTTAGCTCCAGTTAGCTAGCGGCAAGTGTCGTTACTCACCTTTAAGCGCTCCTGCGGCTCGTTTGCACCAAGTGAACTGTTTGTAGCGTCCAAACTCCTGCTATGAGATGCTGACGAATCGTTCTATCCGGGAATTGTTTTTGGCTAATAACGGAGCGTAGCTTTTACAAAGTCTCAGCCACATGTCTCGCGGTCTGGCTGAGAGTTGGTGCGGCTGGCGCCCCCTAGCGGAACCGCCGAGCACTACGGAATAGAGTGGATTTATCACTCCGGTGGCATTTACAATCCACAGGATAACAACAGGTGGTAGAGTAGCCAAAAGCTGTATTCAAAAGACATTTCTCACGGCAGTCATTAAACATGAAATAGAAAGGAAACAGAAACGTGTTATCAGTGATACGTATTAAGGTCCCGTTCCATTTAGTGTAGCAGCGCCTTTCCAGTGAGCCAACTGCAGCACCCTGACTCTGTTTTACCTGAATGGAACAGAAACTTCATCAGTATTAGTGGGAACACCTGTGTTGTCAGTACTATATCACGTCAAAAAGGATACTGTGAAAAATGTTCCTATGCCTATCTAAATGCAAGGAAACTAAAAAGTTTATTTTATTTTAACTCTTAATCACTTTTTTCATTTTACCTGAGGAATAACCCTGTTTGTTGTTGTGTCACAAAAAAGCTCACACTGTGTCAGCACAACGGTGACAGAAGAAGACAAAATGAAATGACGTTATTTTGACACACATTGAAATTAATGTACTCAGAAACATGAGTGTTCACTGCCCTCTAGTGGTCACAAAGCAGAAGTGCAACACTACATAAATTTGTGACTAATACACTGTTACTATCAGTGAAAAAATGCTATGAATATCATTATGTATGAGTCACCATTAATGTGATTATTAAAAGAAACAAAGTAACATCAGTGTCACATCCAGACAGGAGGCAGCTGTCTGCAGCAAAAAAAGAAAAAGCTCTCATAAACTTACAGTTATGTTACCAAATAATGGAGGAGGTTAGCGGCTAGCTAGTCAACAAAATGGAGGAATTTGCCGCTAAAGAGCCAACCATTTAAAAGCACTGATGTAAATAATAAAATGAATAATGGCTGAATTCCATTTAGCTGCTTTAGTTTCAGGGTCCGTGGCATTGTGCATGCTGGCTGACTGTCACTCCATGGCTCACTGGAGCACTTTGATAGAGCACAGCCATTGTTAATGGTATTAATAAACCTGTGCTTTTCCTACTATGACAGTCAAAAATGTCAAGACAGTGAACAGAGGTGGCAAAAGTACACACATTCTTTACTCTTATAGAAGTACAGATACTTGTGTAGAAAAAGGAGTATAAATTCAACTTCTGTATTCATGTGAAAGCGAAAAATGTAGGCCTACTTTGAAATGTACTCAAAAAGTAGAAGTAAAAAGTAGTAATTTGTACCAGCTGTTTAAGCGCAAATCTAACTGAACCTCACCTTTCAAGCCCCAGTCAAGCCTTTCTCGTGTCTGTTTCATCTTGTTACGTCTTCTACGTAGTTTTTAGTGTTGCTACGTCTCTTCCATCTCGTTCATTTTTTGTCTTATTTTGACTTATATGTTGTCTTTTTACATCTTTTTTGTCTTGTTAAGTCCTTTTTTTGTGTGTGTGTTGTGTCTTTTTTGTTTTGTTACATCTTTTTTTCTTGTTGCGTCTTTTATGCCATTTTTCCTCTTGCTATGTCTTTTTCATCCTGTTACATCTTTTACGTCACTTTGTCTTGTTAAGTCTTTTCCATCTCATGTGGTTTTCGTTTTGTTACATCTTTCATGCGTGATATGCTCGGACAGATGAACCAAGGAACTGTCCCGTCCATTTAGGTTTCAAATTAATCTTGATGTTGGTAAGATGGCACATTATGCTGTATCTTTTTTGTCCTGTTGCTTCATTTTTAGTCTTGTTGCATCTCTTTTTATGTTGTTTTCGTCTTTTCTGTTTTTTACGTCAGTTTTTGTCTTGTTATGTCTTAGGTTGTTTTTTCTTTGTTATATCTTTTTCGTCTTGTTACCTCGTTTTTAGTTGTTGCATCTTTTTAATCTTGTTACATCTTTTTCATCTTGTTACATCTTTTTTGTCTTGTTACATTTTTTACGTTGTTTTTCATCTTGTTACGTAACCATCTTGTTATGTCATTGTCATCTTGTTATGCCTTTTTTGTCTTATGTCTTACATTGTTTTGCGTTTTTAAACATTTTTCATATTACCAAATTTTTATCTTGTTGCATCTTTTACGCCGATTTTTGTCTTATTACGTTTTTTTTATCTAGTTACATCTTTAACCTTGTTTTTTGTTTTGTTATATCTTTGTTGTCTTGCTACCTCATTTGTAGTCGTTGCATCTTTTTCATCTTGTTACGTCTTTTTTGTCTTGTTACACTTCTTTCATCTTGATATGTCATTTTCATCATGTTGCATCGTCTTGTTAGGTCTTTTGTTGTTTTTTGTCTTATGAAGTTTTTTTTGTCTAATTATATATTTTCCGTTGTTTTTCGTGTTTTATATCTTTTTTGTCTTGTTACCTTGTTTTTAGTCTGGTTACGTCTATTTTGTCTTGTTACATCTTTTACGTTGTTTTTCCTCTCATACTATGTCTTGCGTCTTGTTACGTCGTTTTTGTCTTTTTACACCTGTCATGCACAATATGCACTGATGGATACACGAAGCAGTTGTTTTTTCTATGTATTGTTTTCCATCCATTTAGGTTGAAATAAATCTTGATGTTGTTAAGGCGGTGTGCAATTATGCAAAATTTAAAAAAATAAAAATCAACCATTTCTCCCAAATACATCAAAACTAAAGTAACAAGTCCGTTTTGAAAATGTAAGGAGTAAAAAGTACAGATATTTGTGTTGAAACATAGGGAGTGAAAATAAAAAGTTGTCAGAAAAATAAAATACATATAAAGTACAGATACCTGAAAAATCTAGTTAAGTCCAGTAACTAAGAAGCCACAATACATGTTTTATATTTGTATTTGTTAAAATAAGCAGTGATACCACGACTGAGGGGAGAGCACCAGCTCCTGAACCCAAACCTCAGCAGCACACACACACACACACACACCTCCTGCAGGTTTTCAGTGAACACACAAACACCACAGCAATGAGCACTGAGCAACAGAGATGGATGCAAAAATAAACTAACATAAGGAGGATCTCATAATATGCTTGAAGCACTGACAAAATGTGACACAGCACAGCCTTCTGATGAATAGAGAAAGTTCTCTGTAATGTAGGATTAAACACAAAGTATGTTTTGGGAGCTGTGGGAAGTGGAGCGCTCAGCAAAGTCATTAACAATTCAATTATGTTGAAAGGAGCGAGCCAAAGGAAAATGTCCAGTGGTTAAGCAGAACAAAAGGATGAGCTTGCCAGCAAATGGAGCTTGTTAGGTTATATCAGACAAGAGGGCTGTTTGAAGTCCCAACTACCAACCATGAAAACTGAGCGCTGAATATTAAAAACACTGGCATCTGTTCAGACGGCTCTTATTCAGCACACAACCCAGGGAGTAGTGATGGATCCAGGAACAGACTCATAATCAGCTGGTGTTCTCTATACCAGCGGTCCTCCAACTGTTTTTGTTGCCCTGTCAGATGAACTGTGTACCTCGTCATATACGTTATCCAAACGTCTTCATTTGAATTTACTCTCACCGGCCACTTCACCTGCTCAATTGCTCGTTAATGCAGATATCTAATTAGCCAATCACATGGCAGCAACTCAATGCATTGAGGAATGTAGACGTGGTCAAGACGACCTGCTGAAGTTCAAACTGAGCATCAGATACTCAAGCCACTGTAATCAAGTAGTTTTTGTGGTACTGGCACTTTTATGAGTAGATTTTCAAGTCTGTACTTTTACTCGTACTTAAGTATGCATTACACTATGTATTCTGCTTAAGTTACTTTTAAATTCATAATTGAGTGCTGAGTACTACAATTTTGTAGCCAATAAGGTGACAGCAGGCCAGTGAAAACCAGGACATAGACAAATAACGGATGATGTCGTTTGACAGTGTTTTGTCTTGAGGAGCCATTTGTTGAATAAGGAAACTTAAAACTTAAAATGAGAAAAATGTGACAAAAGAGAGAAAAAAAAAATCAAAAATGAGAATTAAAAAAAAAAGTTGTGTGTCTTATAAATGATTAATGATTAATTGATTGTTAGCGTTTTCAGTTATTGGTTAAGGAAAATGCACAGAAGTTGTAACCCCAGTTTGGAGAGGTGACTGTCTGCTGTTATTGATTATGCAATAAACAACAATGATTAAAAAGTAAGTAATACTCCGAGTAGTTTTTGAGATGAAGTATTTTTCTAACACGACAACTTTAGTTGTAATTACGTAATGTTTTAGTAATGTAACAGTACTTGTGCTTGAGTACAGATTTTCAGTACTCTTTCCTCCACTGCAGTTTTGTCAAGTTTGCATTTGTACAACTAACACATGGATGTTTCAACTGTTTATCCATTACTTTTAACTGACAATTACAACTGTTTATCCATCACTTTTAACTGACAATTACAACTCTTTATCCATTACTTTTAACTGACTATTACAAATGTTTATCCATTACTTTCAGCTAACTGTTAGCATTACTACCGTTTGTCCATTACCTTTAGTGGACTATTAGCGTTAGCTGTATTACCATTATGTTTTTTTTAATTTTTTAATTTATTTTAAAAAATGGGACAGAACATATTAATGAACATTAGCAATGTAAATATGTACGGGATTGTAGCCAAACAGTTTGGCAAATTATTTCGGCTGCCGATTCATTGCTTTTAGCTAACAGCTAGGTCTAACTATTTCAACAGTTTATCCATCGGTTTTAGCTCATTAGTGAGCTTATTAATTACTTTTAGCAAACTACCTCAGCATTTCATCATTTACAGTTAGCTAGGTTTTCAGTTTATTTACTTTTAGCAAACTAACACAACTGTTCAGCTATTACTTTTAGTCAACTAGTATTACAGCTGTTTATCCACTGCAGTGAGCTAACAGCTAGTCCTTACTTTTTCCAATGGTTTATATATTACTTTTAGCAATTTTAACAGGTTATACCATTAGTCCGCTTATTTTCTTTTAGCAATAAATTTCAACAGTTTATCCTTTACATTTAACTAACTATTCAGCTCAATTTTAGCAAACTACCACTGTTTATCTATAGCTAAGCATTACAAGAGTTTATACATGACATTTAGCTATTACAACTGTTTATCAATTACTTTTCAGCTTTTAAAAAGTTACTTTTAGCTTATTCTTAACCTTTAACTCACTATTCAACTGCTTATATTGCTTTGACCTATTTTAACCATCTACCCATTACTTTTAGCTTAGCAGACTTCTCTGCTTGCTTTTTAATTTTCATGTACTCTCAGCTGCAACAGTGTTCAGGTGTTAGAGCTCACTCAATATTTGGATTTTTTATTTTTTTTTCCAAATTAGTTGAGCTACTTCACAATCTTTCTATGAGCCCCCCCTGACACCTGCAAGTACCACCTGAAATACAAGTACCCCTGGTTAGGAAGCGTGCGCTCTGATAGACAGAAAATTGATGAGGGAAGAAAAGAAGAAACAAGCGGAAAACCAAAGCAAAATGTTCAGTGTTTTATTTAAAAACTATAAACAGTCACCAAAGTAAATAAAGCCAATCTCTAACAGACTGTTAGGTCTATGTATAGTCACACATCCTACTGACACCGCAGAAATGAGGATGGTTGGGTCGCCCCGGTCAGATGCTAATACGACAGGCAGTCATAAATGTTACACAACACACGGTAGAGAGGACAGTCTGAGGACGTGAGCCGGAATGTGGCATGGTATTAAGAATGAAAAAATAGTACAATAAAACTCCACACTATATTAAGATAGAAAAAAGTAGTGAAGAAAATATCATACCTGCACGTAAAGCAAAGAACACAGGAGAAAACCTGTATAAAAACTCCATGTATTTAAACCAATTTACAAATACAAAAAAATTTTGGTACGCGCACTGTGCCCGTACAATGACAAAACGCTTACAGTGGATATATGTTACTTGTGTGTGTGTGTGTGTGTTGAGGGGAGGGTGTGTGAGGGAAGAGGAAGGGAAGAGAATACCTTCAATATTTTTTTTTTCTTCTACAAAATGACATGAGATATATTATTCCATACTCTTTCAGCCAGCAAAATGAGTTCTACAAGGTATTATAATACAAAAAATGTCACAGTTCCACAAAAAACTGTTTTTTCCCCCTCCCTAAGCTTTACAGCATCAGTACCTTTGCAGAATTATTTACAGGTTTTTAAGTACATTCATCCACTGCTGAGTATAGAATCACATTAGATACAAGTGACCAGGGATCATAAAAAAGCAAAAAAAAAACAAAAAAACAAAATGAAAAACAAACAAAAAACAAAAAAAACATACTACTTTATTCAATCCTACCAAAGTAATGCTTCTATTACTCCACAGAGCAAGTTCTCCAGTGGCTGCATCGGCATGAAAGAGGATCTTCTTTATATATATTCACAACATATTTACAAGATTCTTTTTCATTAATTGTAATGGTATTCATTTCAATAATAAATAAGTGAAAATATATTGACTCAAGTAAGAAAACCAAGCTACCAAGTTTCTAAAGAAAAAAAAAAAAAAAAAAAAAAAAATTCTCTGCGCCAGTTGCCAGCTGAGTCCTCCTCCGCCCAAACCCTGTGGGACACCTAGAATAGCCCCGCCCCGCCCCGCCCCCCCCCTCCCCCCCTCCGCACCCGCCTGCACTCTTCAGTCGACCGCCACTCACTCCCAACGCACACATCGGTTTTCACGGGACGAAGAGAAGAATAAAAATAACAAAAGAACTTAAACAAAATGTGCTCGTGTTTGGGGTTTCGTCGGTTGAGTCCCTCGGGGAAGCAGTCTTAAAGAGCTCCCCCTCGCGGGCAGCTGGTGGAAGACCCCGTGGCAGTTTTTTTTGTGTGTGTGTGTGTGTGTGTATGTGTCTGTGTGTGGGTTGGGGGAGGGCGGAGGGGTTTGAACACAGGTTGGCGAGGAAGGAGGTGAGGGTGGGGGTGTTGAGGAGGGTGCCAGGCGCGACAGAAAGAAGGGGGCCTCCAGTCCGGTTCCCGCCCCTCTGCTCACCCCCGGCCTGCGGAACCCGCTACGGCTCACCGGTGGCTACCTCCTCTCGTCTCAGGAGAGGGGGTGATGAGGAGGGTGGTGGGGTGAGAGGGTTTTTTTTTTTTTTTTTTTTTTTTTTAAAGAGGTTGTCCTTTTGGCGTTAAGCCTGGAGCGAGCGCGTCAGTTCATAAAGGCATTTGGCGAGCGTGGTGGAGACCTCCATGTTACTTAGCGCGAGCACAGAGAGGTGCGTCTCATGCCTCTTTACCAACCTGAGAGACAACAGGAGAAAGACAAACACAAAACTAAAGTTAAGTCTGTTCTCCCACATTCCACAAATACACCCTTTATGCAAACACAAGGGGATGATTCACTATAACTTTTCATTATCTTCATGTACAGTTGTGTTCAATCTCATGTGCTATATTTACATTGGTGCAATATAACTTTTTATTACCCGTCAGTATCACTGCCGATATTACTTGACATTACTACTTTTTCTCTTTAGCATTCTTATGTTTCTATCTTACTTCTATGGTCACTATTAGGCACCGTTTCTTTACATTTACTCCTTGTACACTTTATATTTATCTTTCACTTATTGGATGATCTGCTGTTATTCTTATGCTGCTGTAATTCTGGAGCGATCGGGCGCATGAATTTTTCTGTCTTATCTTGTGATCAAAATAACTGACACACCTGATAATATAATGAAATCCAGTGCTGCTACTGACTGGATGAATCACCACTGACCAGCTCATTTTTATTCTGGGACTCCACCTGAGTAGCTCTACGTGATTAAATTGGCTCTTTCTAAAGACCCTCATCTCCCCCCTCATCCGGTCTGAAACAAGCCATTTTAGTTCCTGTCTCTAACACCCAAAAAGCCCACTTCCTTCTGATTAGCCAACTTCCAGAAGCACAGGAAGTGCAGCATGCAGTGTTTAAGGTCATACGTCAGCTAAGCGACAGCTATATGTGACAGTGGTTGACGAGGCCAGGCCTCACTGATTACTGTGCAAAAACACATTTTATGGAGAAAACACCTCCATGATTTACAGAGTTTCCTGATGGACAGTTTTACTTGTTGCTAAAGTAACCGCGACCTGCTACTAAATGTAGCTACCATGGTTAGCTCATTTAGCCTCTCCTCCGCCTGCTCTGCCTGAACTCATAGTAATTGAAGTTTCTTGATGGACACGTGGCTTTAATTGTTGCAAAGCAACGGCTGCTGTAACTTGGCTGTCGTTAATTGGTTAGCTCGCTTACCTGTGAAGCTAGTCTTATCAGCCGACTCTGCCCGGAGCACTCGAGGAGTCCCCAGGGAACCAGAAGAGTCCGCTAACAGGACCGCTAACTGAGCTATCTAATTACCAGAGGCTGAGTTACTTTTGCAACAAAGAAACAAATCAGTCCATCAAGACACGCTGAAGATTACCAACAGCTGAGGCAGAGCAGCCGGAGGACATCAGATGGAAAACCAGAAAATATTTTCTCCATAAAATATGATCCTGGTCAGAGCCACTGAAAATCACCTCAGTACGTACAGATACTAAGTGGGTGGGCGTGCTGTTCCTGGAGCAGATGACCACACAAACGAGCCGACAACAACTCAATGTGTAAAGTAGGACAAAAGCGCTGGAGCCTGAGCTTTTTGCTCACAGGGATTACTTTTATGTATGTTTACCTCACTGTTTGACGTATAATCTGAACATCTGACATTGTAACATTATATATCACAGAAAATAAGAGAAAACATAACAGGTCCCTTTAAACTCCATGAAAGTGGTATACTGTATATTGCATATCTGTTGTACTGGACTGTATTTTACTGTCAGGTGTTTTATATTTTATGTTGTCCATAATCACAGAACATTCAGGACATCTTTCTGGTGACAAGGCAAGCAAACCAACAGCAGAAAGTGCACTCAACGCCTCCTCAGAGGCAGCAGGATACTCACATGCGACCACAGTCAGAGTGCTTGGCGATGTTCTTTAACGTTAAGGCAGCAGTTAGTCGTATGTGTTTGGTCACTGGTCCCTCTTTCTCATCCTGGCAGAGGAAACAAGAAATATATTCAAGGATTTTATAGATGATAGAAGCTCAGCAGGAGTGGAGCTGGAGACTGCACATGTGGAGAGGTATGAATGGTGTATCATTTACACAAGAGTTATTTACAATGGCAAAACAGCGGGTGGTCTAAAGCTGCAGAAATTGTGTAATTGTATTATGACCAAATTCTTCTCTAGTATTTCCAGTCAATGCCGACCCTGTTTGAACCATGAAGTGAAAGAAACAGAGGGATTTAAAAGCTTCAGAGCAGCTTACGTCCACCTCAGCCAAACAAGAGCTTTATAAGTCATACAGAACTTTGTGTGTGTGTGTGTGTGTGTGTGTGTGTTGTATTGAAAATCAGGGAGAGTGTGGTAATGGTCAGCCTCGTTCTACTCACAGTGAAGTCCCTGAAGACCAGGTTTCGAGAGCCTCTGCGTAGGGCCATGAGAGCTGCACTCGGATGATTCACGATTGCTTTCGGTGCTCGCTGTGCCGGAGTACTGCCTGCCGCTGGCGGAGTCCTTTACAACACAACAAGCGCACACACACACACACTACATCAGTGTCATGAGTCAAACACCACCATCAGTACACTGTTGGTGGAGAAATCCTTTCATCTACCATTAAAACTACATTTCGTTACGTCCATCTTGACAGCCGGCGCCAAAGAATATGAGTTCAAACATAAACATCCAACGTAGATTCACTGTGTTCCTGACTTCTGACCTTTTCTCAGTTAATCTATAAGAAAAATACTTCCAGGTCACGGGCAATGTAAATATGTGTCATCATCGTTTCTCTGTCTCAGACCAATTGCTTCTTTGCAAGGCCAGTCATTTCAGACAAATCAATGAGCTGGATGTGAGTCAGGATGCTACACGGTGGGGAGAGGCATGTGTCCACAACGGACTGGATTTTAAACACAATCCTCCACCAGCAGAACGACAGAAACGTTCTTAAAGGGCCAGTTCACCCCAAAAATCAAAAATACATATTTTTCCCCTGGCCTGTAGCGCATCTTATCCATCTTATCCATCTTTTTGGGGCGAGTTGCAGAGTTTTGGAGATATAGGCCATAGAGATGTCTGCCTTCTCTCCAATATAATGAGACTACAGACACTCGGCTTAAACTACATTTGAATTCTTTCCACTTTCCAGAAATCATGACCTGGTTACTCAAGATAATCCACAGACCTTGTTGTGAGCAGTTTCATGTATATATCTTAGTGTCCAGAACAGAACACAGTGAGTCTACATTACAAGGTGAGTTTCAGACATCAGCAATATATCATGATGAATAAAGAAAGGTGTATGTACTGGGAAGAAGTCTGATTGTTGGGACTTTGCGCCTGCTGCTCCTCTAGTCTGAGTCCAGCCAGCAAAGCCTCTCGAGAACAGTGTTTATCCTGGGGGGAGAAAAAAGTGCAGAAACAATTCAGATAAATCCTCTATTTAATTATTTCATTGTTGTTTTACATTTGTGTGTAAATAGTGGTCCCTGTCCTTTACAACCAGCTACAGAGAAAGTGGAGGGAGAGTTACCTGTAGATGTGTGATGAAGGACAGTCTCTGCCGGGGAAAAGGTTCACATCCCTCCCATAGACACTGGCCTCCATACACACCTTTTCCACCGTGTTGCGTGGCTGCGTGGTAAAACACCTGAGACGGCGTTTCGAACCACCTGGAGAAGAAATAAGATAAAACAAATCAGATAAATTATTACTTTTGTTAAGTTTTCCATTTCAGAAACAGCATAATAGCATTAAAGTCAGTCAGTAAGTACAACTGACAAAGCAAACGTAATGAAGCAGATCTTGGCAGTAGAGAGCCTGAAAGAAGAGAGAAGAAAAAAATATAGGGTGCAATGCACTTCTACAAATGCTAAGAATAAGAAAAGAAAATGAGCAACGTGTACCGTTTACAGGACTGCCACAGACACTTGAAGTTCTGCCCTGCTTTCCTGCTCTGCTCTGGTGGTGCTGCGGGCGTTTGCTGTGCTGGGAGGTGAGGACTGTGGTTACCCGCTGCTGCAGGCTGGGATACAGGGGGTGGGGACGGGGTAACGGTAGGCTGTGGAAGAGGTGGAAAAGTCCAATAAATATTCATACGAAATAAATGGTGACGACCCTAATCCCATTTAAAGATATTCTATCAGAACAAGTTAATATTAAAGTTATGATTCAACACTTTTGCTTATATATATATATATATATATATATGTTAAAAAAAAAGAATTTTTTGAAGACAAAGGAGATTATAATTCTGCACAACTAAGGTTGCAAACTGTTAATTCAGTCAATTAATTGATTTTTTTTTTTTAAAAACATTTTGCAACTAAACACTACCAAATCTGTTTTTCCCTCCAAATCAAAGTCCACAGTAACATGTTGTGTATTCTTTGAAAGCATTACATCACCTATGAAACAAGACATGAAAGCCTACATATTAAACACATACAGGCTTCCTAAATATCAGATAACATGCAAAAGCGTGCTCATAAAAATGATCTGTTATATTCCAGATCTTTATTTGATAGTATATTGATTACATTTTATTTGATCGATCAAATTCTGACCAACAACTTAATTGATCATCAATTAATTATCATCATCCCCATGCAGAACCTTTGAGGAAGATGTAAAATATTATTACACCTTTTAACAATTCACGTGACAAATGCACAATATTCACTCCAATGGGACGATGTCTTCAACGCGTCAGAATTGAAACAGTTCCTGAAAATCCTGAGGAGCAACAGGACCCAAAACTGAACTCGCATTAAGAAGTCCATTAATGAACTACACCGAGG
>JAJHUR010113832.1:0-14750 GCA_027495735.1 Lutjanus campechanus | reverse complement strand
ATTTATATGCAGATGACACCACATTGTATATTTCTTCCTCATCTTTGGTGGGTGTGATTACTGAACTCTAAACTGCTGTCTTACATAAAAATTTGCAATAAAGTTAGGTTTCTATTATTATCATCAGAGGCAGATTTAGGGGTCGGCTACTGAGGCTCAAGCCCCGAATGTTTTCTGAAAAGCCCAGAATCTTTTACATTTTTAAAATGACATTGTACAAATAATTTCTGTCAGTCTTTGACGGCACCAGCGTGTCATCTGTGTATGTGTGTGTCAATGTGCAGCACATGTAGCCTACATAGCCTGCCCTGAAGAAAAAGTGTTTCATGCTCACTCGTGCTCGTCATCAAGTATGGACATCTGCAATATTTTCAAAAAGCCACCACTATTCACAGAAAGTGGTACATCAGCATCAGCAGCAGCAGGCACCAGTGACCTGCAGACAGATAATATTTCAGGTGACTCTGCAAGAGTCCTAATATAACACAAAATGGAGACTAATACAGCAGTTCTGGATGGTTCACAGCTTTTACATGGTATATAGTTATTTGAAATTCTAATTCTTTCATTTAATTTGTGAAATTCAAAGTTGGTCTGTTTACAATGATAAAAAGATGCAGCGAAAAAAGGAATGAAGGAGAAAGTGAAGAAAATAAAGGAGGAGGGAGGATGATATTGATGAAGTGTGAAAACGAGCCAGGAGGGAAAATGAGTGAGAGAGTGAAGAGGAAAGGACAGGAGAAAACCTGTCACAACACTGCACAAAGCAGAGGAAGGAGGAGGACGAGAGGAGAGAGAGATGATGAGGGGAGTGAGAGAGGAGTGAAAAGCAGAAGTTAAGAGAAGGAGAGAAGAGAGAAATGAATAATGAGGAGAGGAGTGGAGGATTGGTGAGAGGAGGACAGAAGTGGAATTCTGTGTTTAGGGATTGAGGAGGGGAGAAGAAAGGTGAAAGAGAAAAACAAGAAAGGAGAAAAACAGGAAATGAGACAGTGACTTCAACCAGCTGCTGACGGAATATTTTTATTGAAGTAAGGTAAAAATAATTTGAAGTGACCATGGCCTGTACACTATTTTTTTCAGGCCCGCAATGCAAGATGTTGAAATTTATGCGACACACCTGAAAATTGCTCTTTTGCGACACTACAGCTGTCAGTCATAGTGCAAAAATGATGATCCGTAAGTGTCCAAAATCTCAATTTACTGCTGTGACAGAGGGAGTGATTTCAGGAGCAGCTTGGACCCACATCAGCACGCTAACACACTTACAACTAGAGCTGCAACTTATGGTTATTTTCATTGTGATTAATCTGTTGATTAATGTACTGATTAATCATGTACTGATTAGTTTGGCCCATAAAATGTCACAAAATGCTGAAAAATCTTGATCAGTCCTTCCCAAATCCCAAGATGATATCCTCAGATGGTTTGTTTTGTCCACAAAAGAAAATATTCACATTTAAGAAGCTGGAAGCTGGACTGTTTCTTCCTAAAAAAAATTACTCATACTGATTAATCGGTTATTAAAATAGTTGCTGGTTAATCTAACAGTTGACAACTCGTGAATTAATCAATTAATTGTTGCAGTTCTACTCACATTGACAGTGCTAACATGCAGATGTTAAACAGTCAAAATGTTGTTAATATTTATAGGCCAAATATGTAGAATTGTAATATCTGATGAAGAACACTGGTGGTCTTTTTGCACATACTGTACAGTGTTATGCAAGGTGACTTTCACACACAAAACCCAACATCATATAGTGTTACATTTGTGTTAACGCTAGACTGTGCTTGCATTGCATGATACCCATGGTTGCTTGAAATGGCTCAGATTAGATTACTGAGTTTGAGTCAGATTGATGAAGGTTTATTGATTGTAATACTGACCCTATGAATGGACTACATTATAGCCCTCCTTATCCTGGATATACTCTAAGTACCCTTTTTGCCAGACCACTGTGTGGGCCATTTAGGCTGAATGTCTCTCACAGCCTGAATTACAGACATCTCACTGTTAAAATAGTCATGCATGAGATGTAGGCAGGCAGCAGGCCAAAATACATTAAAATTGCCCTGTTTGATATGGGGGGTGAGAGGAGGAATCCGCTGGCAATATGTTTTCTGTATGTATGAATTCTGTAAGGATTTTATACACTGGTCTCCCTATGGTGTTTGCTGTAGCATAATGTTTGCATGAAGAGTGTGCGCATGCAGCGATTCTGGGGTGTATGCAGAAGAAACTGCCAAAGGCAAGCAGACAGAGAGTGTGTGAAGAAAAAGAAAGAAAAAGCAATCAAGTGTAATTATAAGTATCAAACTCTTATAATATGAGGCAAGGATTTTTTTTTTTGATTTTTTTTTTAGCATTGTGGCAGCTAATAATCTTAATTGCCTTCTGATCAGACAAATACATTTGCTGACACAGCTGTTTAACTGTGGGTGTTGATGCTGACAAGTTTCCTAAATTAATCAAAGTAGCTGACTGTTGCTGACTTCAGTTTCCACCAGTTCATATAATAGCATTAGAGGCAGGATTCAATAGGTGTATAACTACTGTAATATTACAGAGGATTTTACACGCACGTCCAAGGACGACATGTCATATCATGTGTGATGGATTGCACGGTACATGTAGTTCAAGTGAACACTCTAATGCATATGGTTTGAATCCCCTAAACACACTGTCTGCGTGCATTAATACATCATCCAAACATGCCAGAGGAGATCACATGATCAACAACCAGTGTTTCCTGTAGTTACAGCAGTAGACGAGCACAACAGGCGCCGTGAGGAGGGAGCGACAAGGCCCCAGCTGTTTGTGGAAATGCTGGTAGGCTGAGTCAACTGTGTGCCAACCTGCCTGGTTCCGCAGGCTGTTGTTTTTCTTTGGATTTGACGATCACAATCCACACGTTAGATGGCTGCAAACTGCTGCACAGATGTGTGGCTGTTTGTGACAGTTTTTAAAGGGACAGCTCACCCCAAAAATCAAAAATACATGTTTTTACAGGCACCTGGAGTGTTATTTATCCATCTAGATGATTCAGGTGTGAGCTGCAGAGTTACTTGGATAGAGATGTCTGCCTTCTCTCCAACATAATGGGACTAAAAGGCACTTGGCTTGTGGAGCTCGTAGCACTAAAGAAAAAATACATTTGAAAAATTCAACACCAGTGTCTCTTTCCAAAAATCATGACTCAGTTACTCATGATAATCCACAGGACTTGTTGTGAGCAGTTTCATGTGGGAACTACTTTATTTCCAGCAGAAAGAAAGTAGTTCCAGTAGATTCTACTGCAGACAGAAAGTAGTAATTGATACAGATCAAGTTAGGATCACCTCCTGAATAGATTTCACAATAAGCAAATGGATTTATTCAGTTTAGCTTTTTGCTAAGTGCTATAATCAGATCTTCTATCATAAAGTTCTGTGGTTGGTTCGTTTAATTTCACACCACAAACAAAGCGCACCAGAGCCCTTTTGGAACCGTACCAAGACCCACTTTTCCAGGGGGACTAGTTCTGGTTGCATCAGGGATCAATTGACAGCTTTCACATCAACCCAAACGAACTGCAATAAACAGACGAACCGACCATGGCCCATTTCAACCAGACCAAACAAGGCAGGTGTGGAAAATGCTCTAAGACTCAAAGACGGTTTTAACTTCTTTTCAATGAAAAATTCCAAGATTTTTTTTTTTGAAAAGAAACTGGCTATTTTAAACTGATTTTCAAATAGATTTGATATCTTGCTGCAAGAAGACACTGTTCATCGCACTATTACCTTCCATTATAAGAAATAAATAGAGAAACTGGGAAAATTAGCTCCTAATTTTGCCAAAGAATCCCTGCAGATACTTTCACAATCCAACTAACTTTGAATAACTGATTTTTTTAAAATCCAGTTTTTGCATGTTTCAAGACATCTTTCCTTTTGCATTCCCAGACTATGAAAGGATTCTCACCTGGCCGGTACAAATGACCGTGGTGCTGCTTTCCTTCTTTTAGCAAAATAAAAAGAAGAAGAGAAACCAAACATTTTACTTGCTTGCACTGTCTGTCTTTCATTGCTGGCAGGCAGAAAACTCCTGAGCTCCACAAAGTGATGAGACGTGCGGTGAAAGAAAAGTAGTCTCGTTTTTTTGCCACCAACGACACCTGTGAAATACACAGTCATACACTCCTCTCTCGCACACACACACACGCACACACAAATATGAAATGCAAATGACAGCAATTACACAGCAAAACTCTTGGGTTATTTGGCATGTTACTTTTTTCTCCCAGCTGCCAGGTAATCCGCCAAATTAGTCTCAGCTGTCCCTTCTTCTTCTCTGGGGGAATATTTTTCTTCTCTGTGGCTCCTGAGATCCCAGGCTTCCGCCAGTGACACACACACACACACACACACACACACACACACACACACACACACGTATCTGAAGTGTGCTTCAGATGCTTCTCCACTGCCTGGGGCACATAAAGGCAGCAATATCTCCTCTCAACTCTAGCTCAAACAGCAAATAAAAATAATATCATTGATTTAGATATGACCCAGAGAGAGTGGTTAAAAACTTAAGTAAGCATCATGATAAATAGACATACTAAAATAGGTGGTGGTACACCCAGCTTGACACAACAATCTTTGATCCTTAGGCAAGAAAAACTATTCCTCACCTTTCTGCTATAACCAGAGGTAGCTCCATAAAATGGTCTCAGTCACAAATAGGAAAACTAAGGTCTCTGATAATTAAATCCCTGCAGAGATTCTCAAATATTCAGAGCCCATTTCTTGCCCACCTTGTTGTAAAGGGAGCCTGAACCTGGCTAATGACACTCATTATTTTCAGACATGCTGTGTGGCACTTTCTGGCAACATTGTCTCTTTGTGTGTGGGTGCAGATGATGGCTGTACCTTTGTTCTTGCTTTTATATAGAAACACGCCAGGCCCTCATCTGTGAAAATACTATCATCACCCAAGAACTTCCCTGTTAGAAAAAACAGCATAGACCAGCATGGAAATGATGCTGGTCTATGCTGGTTTTTCTAGCAGGGTTGACATTCAATCAAAATAAACATTTACAGTTTGTGCTAACGTTAGCTACACAGACCAACTACAGACCTTAGCTACTCAGACCAACCACTAACATTAGCTACACAGATAAACTGCCAAAGTTAGCTACACAGAATAACCATCAATGTTAGCTACACAGACCAACTGCCAATATTATAGTGCATTCAAATGTGGTCGTGTTCACTGTGTTTACGAGATGAGCCCACTTTGCTCTCTTTGATATGAGTTCACAATGTTCTACAAGACCATGAATTCCACTTGAATGCAGCAGTAGCTACTACCATGCATCAACATTAGCTATACAGACCAACCGCTTAGCTACACAGACCAACTGCTTAGTGACATAGACCAACCGCAAAAGTTAGCTACACAGACCAACCACTAACGTTAGCTACACAGAACTGGCTAGCTAACTGACTTATTTTATACTACTGATGCTGGTGAGTGGGTTGGTGTGTGTGGGTAAAACACAAGCCCCAGACCAGAATAAGTTTATATCAGTTTACTTTAAGTTTGAGTGTAAAGTGTGTATACTTAACAAAGTACGTTTAAATGTGCATTATTACCACTATTGATTTAAGCATACATTCACACATAACAAAGGACATAATAGCTGAGCATAATGGTTTGTACAACGAACATAAAACATCATATCAGGCTGAACAATTCCCACATAGTTTTTTGACTGAGGTAGGCTAATCCAAAAGTAACGTAAAGTAAGTTATATTGCATGAATTGTATGATACTTAAATTACTACAGACTACAGCAACCCCCCAAGGCTGATTCTGATTCTAACTTAGTGGGATAACAGATACAGTACATTTCAGTCATATAATTAGTCCTCCAATCACAAGTTAAAACAACCTTTGATCGGAAGTGATTATGAAACTATTTTTTAATGAAAGTACCAACATTCAAGATCCCTCAGTTGGGTGTGTTTGAAAACCCATCTGGATTTCATTGCCAGTTTTAATAAAGTATTTCTCCAGCTGTGACCAATTTGGCTTTTTTGTTCTGCTTTATTTTCAGAGCACGTTACCTGGCATAGTACAATACCTAGACAGGTTTGATTGCATGTTTTTCTCAGTGAAATTAAATTTTCATAACATTCCCAGGGTGAGCAGGACATTCTCGCTTATATCATTAAATGTGTGATGATGCCTCCGCCTTGCATGGCTGATCATCACATGTTTGCATATCTAAAAAGCTGGAGCAGCGAGCTCTGGACCTCTCAGCGGCACTGACAGCTGTGAGGCATATGCTGCTGTGTTTGCCGCAGATGCCAGCAGACGCAGTGACACATCCACTGGATGCTGTTAGATGGTAAAGACGCTTCCGCCGCCATATGAACGATTGCAGAATCAGAATCTGGGCCAACGCTTTGTTCCAATGGGACATAGAGATACTAGAGTTTTCACTCAAAACAAAGCTGTGCAACAAGTAAATAACAGATGTAAATTGTGTTTTTTTCCCCCTGTTTTTGTTTTTGCTTTGCATATGATTTCCCTGAGTGGAAACCAACTATAATAAACAAAATAGCTCTAGACTAATTTAATATATTTCCATTGTCATTTTCACATTCATTTTGGTGTGCTGCAAATGCTTTTCTAATTTTGGATTCTACCAGCACCTGACTCATTTATACTTTTTTCTTTTCTGTCTCTTACTGTCTCTTACTGATTACAAACTGCACCACATTTGTACAACTGTCAAAGGACAGCATATTGAAACAACAACAACAATATATTGTGTTAGCTTATTTGAACACGTAATAAAACTGAGTACTTGAATTGCAAAACTAACTTTAGAATTTTAGCCTATGTGCCCACCACAAGAACTGCAGCCGCCTTCATCTGTCACCAGAGGACACTCTGAGGGTGACTTTTGTGCGTTTGAGACACAGAGGAGAGACAGCCTATATGGTCTCGGCAGACTCTGAAATTGTGCAGTATCTCAAATCAGGTCACGAGACTGATGTATTGAACTAATTCGTCATGATCAAGCCTTTATTCTCATCAAGGTAATACTCCAACACCATCCAGACTAGGACACCTGTGGAGAGGCTTTTTGGCTTTGGAAGTGTCTTCATTTTGAAACACACAAGTCACAAACTTCTCCCTGTCATAAAAGAGTGAACTACAGAGAACATTGGTTAGGTCAGTCTATGTGATTTGAAAAGCCTGTGCTCTGTTATAGTTTGTATGTAAGCATGCGTTTTGAGAAGCTAACTGGTTCATTATTTGCATGTTGAAACATGATGTACTGTCGGCCATACAATCCCATGTTCTATTGTTGAGAGCTGTAGAGGTAGCTGGGTAATGCGTGTCTGCCCAGTTAGATCATCAGGAAAACATAACCAACCTGAGCAAGTAACTGGAAAGTAATCTTGTAATAGAACAGGTTTCTTTTGAAAGTAACCCAACACTGACTTAGAGCCAGTGATTGGATGGTCTATTCTGGGCTACTGTAGAAACATGGAAGTGCAACATGGCCGAGAACCATAGACATATGACACAACCACGCAGGGCATTGCCACTCAACATTGCCGCCAATTTTCCCAGTGGCCACTCCATGCGAAATATTCCCACTGCGTGAAAAAGAATTTTCCTCATGAGAAACCATAATAAAAGAGACATCCTTAAAACTGCTGACAGGACACCTTAAACTGCAAACAAGGTCAGTTTCTATTTTCAGCTTTTAATATTTGTAAAACTTCCCTTGAGCTGCAAAAAACTTTTAAAAATCTCTGATATCATCACAATGTAAAGTCTATCAGCCAAGCAAGAGCTTGTGGGCAAGGGCAGGTGAGGAAACACTACTGCGTATATCCAATGGGCCGTAAAACCACGAAATATAAAAACTTTTTTGACTTATGTGTCAAACAAGCAACACTCTGGGCTCACTCTAGGTAGCAAAAACACAACAGTTCTTACTCTCAGGTGATTACACACTCATGAAAACATACCTTTTAAAATTATATTTCTGCCATATTCTACCAATAAATCCCTGCAAATCTTACACACTGGACCTTTAACATGTTAATTTCCTTCCACTTAACGCTTTGCTATCTGATCAAATATGAAATACTTATTTTCACAATTATAAGAATCTCATCTTCTTGCTGATGGCGCCAGCCACGTCTGGGAAAAGATAAAACCCGTCAGTGTGGAATGATGTATTTGTGGTGCAAGTAAGAAAATAAAAGCATAAAGTTAAACCTGCAAAATATATGATGATGACAGTGAGTCAGCGAGCTTTAATATCTCAGTCTCACTTTCATCTTCTTATTCTTAAGGGCACCTCAAGGGCATTGAAAAAGGGACTGATACAAGGGAATATGACCCATTATTGGCTGTTATAGGAGGCATAACTCCCTAATACAGTGCAATATTTCCTGTCTCATCTCCTCAAACACAACATAGAGGTGAAAAGAGAAGAGCACATGACAAAGTAGTCATTGGGGCATTGAAGGGTTTGGCTATTGAGTGGAAAAGAACACATTAGGCTAATGGATAATGCCAATGGACTGCTCTTCAACCCCCACAGCCTCCAAACACCATCTACAACCTCTGCACACTAATGTATCATCCAGCCAAGGCGTGCTGGACAATTGCTGTACTCCCTAAGAGACTATGCGGGATGCTTTTTATGGGTGCATTTTGGAAAAGAATACTCTCCTGAAGGAGCTCACGTCTGACATCTGAGAAAGATTCACATCAGGTCCCGACTGAGGCATTAGTAGGAAAGGCCATAAATCAGATGTCAGTATATTTGCAGCGCAGTAATGCTATCATGAAACACAATGTCAAAAAATGTAAGCACCTTGACAAACTATTTTTCCCAAATCCTTTTAGTACCTTCCACGTACGCTAGTACATGTGGATCCCGCTAGGGTCCATGTGATGTAAACTTTGTCACATGTGCGGACATCCACGTACCCCCATTTTGTTGTGACTGTGTGGACTCCATGCCAGGTGGACTCCACATGGGCCACTACAGACATGAATCTACTGCACATGTGTGTGGAATGAGTCCACCAAAAAGTAGCGTAATAGGTGTCTGTGGCATCCACAGCTGATAACAGAGCCCTCACACCTGTCCTCACTGAATCCTTTCAGTGTCCTTCAGTGCTCTTTTAAAAGACTTCTCCACCGAAAATCTTTTGACCTTTTGAGCATCAAACACTCACACAGGCAGGCACAGGTCACAATCAGACAGCAGTCCAAAGGCAAACAAATCCGAAAGTGCAGGCAAGAATTCCATAGTTCAAACCACAATGAACACTGGGGAAAACACTGGGACCATTGATGCAAAGGACAGAAACAAACTGGTGTTACACCCCACCCTAAGGTGGCCCTACTGGGGTGAACAACACACCACAATTGACCCAAAATAACCCACAGAGACACCTTTTAAAACAAGCAAATCCATGGGATTTATTAACACAAGATAAAGATACTGAATCAACACTAACAAAATACATTAAGTCAGAACCTAAATACAAAACAATCCCACGTTGAGAGGCGAGAACCACCAGCAGTCCCCATGCCACAAGCATCTGTCTTCTGCTGCCTGTACAGGTGCTTTTAAACACCTCAATCAGGCCAGGTGCACCTTATGAGCAATTTAGGGTGGAGCTGGAGAGAGAGAGAGAAAACCGAGAAAACCACACAGTTGTAACACTGGGAACTAAAGGAGGGAAACATGTAGACTAAATACACAGATTTTTGTTTGGTGTATTTCTCTAAATAAAGAACAATCATCTACACTTAAAGCTTTTCTTGATAAGAAAAGTGTGTCTTGTGGAAAGGATTTGGTACATTTTAATTTACAAACTACACTACACTACACTACTGTATGTCACATGTTTTATGGCTCTGATTAGTCAAGTCTATCCAATTGCATTCTGGTCTGCATCCACTGCCAACACCCCCTGGAAACTGAAAATGAATTGAGAGACTCCAGACTAATTTGCAATTGCAAATTTGTTCGGCGATGCCAGGCTAAAGTTGTGCCCATTTTTTTCTGGAAATTTAGCTGGAAATGACATATCAACTTTCTCAAGCTTTACAACATTAACCAAATTTTAAAATTGACAAGTTCCCCTGTTGATGTTTTGTTGCTTTTTTTGTTGTAGGCCTACTTTTTGCCATTGCAACTGCTGTGAATGACTTCAGCTGCTGCCCTCTGTGAAGGAGCAGTCGACAAGCTTTTCAGAACCACTGTTCCAGCCTAGAGGAGGTAGGGGTATTTGATTAAACAAGTGAATGCACACCAAGAGGACAGACAAACCTTCCTCTCAGTAAAGACAAGGACAAACACAGCATCACGAGACATCACCTTATTCTCGAGCTGACAGTGACAGCAGAGGCCTGATGGGATTCTGTAAACTGAGCAGAATTATTGATATGTGGTTAGTTTTGGTGACATACCCACAGGGAAGGTAGATTCACCTTGATTCAAGGTGGGCTGACAGCAGGTTTTGCAACTGACACTCCACTGAAGCAGTCTCCCTCAAAAGCTGTTGATTTAACCATGAAAGTGAATTGCTGGTTCGTGAATGGCAGACAACATTTTGCAGCCAGACTTTGATGTGAGTTTTGTGTTGAGCTCATTTTCTGACAGCTTCTTACCTCCTGTAACATCCCCTGATTTTGCTGCCAGTGTCTAACCCGCTTGGGCAGCGAATGCAGAAAGGATAACATCCACACTGGCATACTAAAAGAGGATTCAGAATCGATGATCATGCCCGTCAGCTTTTACTGATGAAAGGGGGGTGGTGTGCCATATGTGCCATGGTTTGATGAGAATAATTAGGAAAGCCACAATTAGACAGAATCACCAGAATAGACTGCTTTCGTTGCCCAATGTGATTAAAGGCTGGCGTCTCTTTTGTCAACCTTCAAAGTCCACTTTTCTCATCCAGCTGGCTTGTTCTTAGCCGTGTTGGCTTTTAGAGTGACGCTCGCCTTTTAGAACCACTGAATGCCTCACATTTAGGAGTCAAAGGTCATAGGGGCAGTGCACCGTAGGAAATGTGCTATCGTACTGCTGGTCAGTAAATTATAGGTCTCAGCTGAGAGGAAAATGGGTACTTATTTCCTTCTACCCCCTTTAAGTGCTCTTGAGAAGTCGTGGGTGTATGGAAGTTTATTGACAACAGAATCTCTGTCCTTTCAAAGAATTTTCAGACAGGATCATTCTGGTCCACATACCACAAGATCAGGATTACAGAATCTATATTTGTAATCCTATAAACAAGCCTCCATCTGTTGGTCAGACTAAATGTTGGATGTTTCAGAATTTTCTTTAATTAAACAAAGATAAAACTGAAGGAATTGTCGGTAACGTTAAAAACAACAAACCAAGAACCAACTGTGAATTTCAACAGCCACATTACAAGTAAGCCTACTGTCACTATCAAGAATGAAAGGACTGATGTTTCAGCAGGATTTGAAAAAATGTCAATGCGTTTATGAGGCGACTCAACTTCTGTAACAGTGTCTCCAAAAAATCAATCAGACAGCTGTAGCTGATTTAGAGCGCTGCTGCTTGTGTCCACGCTAAGACCAGAAAAGTGGATAACCTCGCTCCAGTTCTGAAGTCTTTACGCTGGGGTCCTGTCAAAGAATTGATTTTAAATACTGCTGTTATTTTATAAAGCACTGACTACATTTAAGGCCAAAATACATTTCTGATCTTCTGCTACGTTATGAACCATCTAGACCTCTCAGGTCATCTGGGACACGGCTACTATCTGTCCCTCAGAATGAAACATAGGGAGGCAGCTTTCAGTTTTTATTCACCACATATCTGGAATAAACACCTAGAAAACTGCAGGTCTGCTGCAGCCCGTAGTTGTTTTAAATCAAGGCTAAAGACTTGGGTTTGTCAGGCTTTAGATTAATATCTTAAATTACACTGTCACTTTTACTCTCCTGTTTTTGTTTTTAATTAGCTTTTGTGTTACTTTTAATTGAATTGAAATGTCTTTTTTTTATATTGCCTTATGTTCCTTTTACACACACTTTGAATTTGAATAAATGAATAAACTTGCCTTGCCTTTATTTCTACTTTCAAAATAAAAGCTGGGACAGTGAGATTTTTTTTTTTACCCACAGATAGTGACAAATATCAATATTTTGTGTATATATTATCTTAAAATTCTAAATGCTTTGACCTTAGATGACTAATGCTGTGTTACAGAAAACTCAGAGCTTGAAAATTTCTCATCTCACACTAGAAAACTAGGAACACACCTCAAAGTCAAAACTCCTACTTGTGAGCAGTCGTCTGATGTCACACAACAATCAGCACCCATGGAAGCCTAAAATAATACATACTATCAAGTACAACCTATTTTTCATGTAAACTGATGTCAAAATATGTTGCCAGTGTTATTATGAGCTGTAAAATAAGATGTATAATGACATCTGTTACCTCATGTGTCATTTTTCCTGTTTGTGTCCTTTATGTAAGCAGGGTGCACTGCTGAGGGTTCAATGATGTGTACACATGTTGGAGCCAACTTGTCAGACACGTTTTCAGCTATTTCAAGTGGTAAATATCTGTTGTCTGGAACGCAGCATAAAATCACATGCAATTTATTGGCAAGCGGTCTAGTTTTTAAGCCATTATGGCATTTCAATTTCAGTTTTAAATAGGAAAAACTGATCTAAATGAGCTTTCTATTTTAAGACTGCTATTCCCCTAGAGTTTGTTTCCCCCTCCATCTCCACTTACTTGTGGCATCAGGTCAACACTTCAAAGATTATATTTTTAAAGAAGGCTTTTAAAATGTAAAAGACAGTTGTCAGGACATAAAACTAATGATCAACCTCAATTGTCTAATAATAGCATAACTGTCAGTGCAAAATAAAAAAAATATGTTTAAATCTGGGTTTACTGTGATCTGATGCAATTCCACATGGGATAAAAACAAATCTTTCAAATGAAAAATAATAAAATTACAATGTGCTGTGTCTACATTCAAAATGACAACTACTGGTATGAATAAACTAGGCGACATTAGAGGATCAGTTGGATCGCCATAAGGTGACTTAACTTCAGTCTTCAGTGCAGACCAACATGCCCATAATCAATGTCCTGATGTGGGTGTGTGCTGTTGCTATGTGCAGTTTAAGTCAAAAGTGGTTGGCAAGAAGACCCGTTGTGTTCTCTGTGCTCAGAAGCTGCAGAAACAGCTGGAGAGAGCTGAGACTTAGAAGCCTGTGTGCTGGGATTGCACGCTCAAAATTCTGTTCCAGTGTTGACTTACAGACAGAGCAGCACTCAGACTTGCACTCTCTCCAATCTTTTGTCATCAGTACACTTCCATAGCTAGCAGACTCTCATCCTCGGCAAACTATCATCATAATAGCCCATGCGTCGGGGATGGGGCCAATGTGGCCAGGAGCGGTCTATCACATTCAGATTATTGCTGCTGCTGTAGGCAGCCAACGGACGACACAGACGGATGTGAGAGCAAAACAACACGGTGGAGGCTCCCTCACCTCAGCCACTTATTTCCAGATGGGAAGAAGATCAATACAGTTAGTGAGATTTACTACAGCAAGGAGGAGAGAGATCATTTACACTGAGAGCAGGACAGTGTTTTTACTGTGTGTTTTTTTTTTTCTTTCAGTCAGACTTGTTTGTACTTTGTTGAAAATATCTCATGTTTTATCTGAGCCAGAGAAAGCTTTTAACTCCTTCATTTCATCTTTTGATGTCAGTTGCTACCATTGACTGCACTATTTTTGTTATTTATATTTTTAGCAGTGATTTTTTACAATTATATAACTGTAAATCTGAAAGAGGTGCTGGAGAGTTATAATAAAATCAAGTGTACAATATTCACAAAAAGCTCTGAAGAGACTTTAGCAACTGTGGAATTATTACTTTATAACTTTTTTGTAGTGACCATTTTGGCTACATGCCACATTGATTTAGTCTTAGTATTTTGACCAAAATGTGAGAATTGTTCTTTGTCACATTTTTGTGATTAGTTGTTTGTTAGTTTTTAGCTTTTAGACAGAACGAAAGAAATTCTAGTTTTTGTCTGTGAAGATTTAGTCTTATTTGGCCATAACACGGTGCAGCCGTTCTTGGTGGAAATTGCAGGTTATTCTGAAACCCCAATAGTTTGAAAACCCATTTGTCCAGCAGCCTGTTATCCTGAAAACAAATGCCCATCGCTCCTATAAGGAAAATATACTCTCTCTGAGTTGGGCTGGTGTTAGGGGTAGGGGTAGGTTTGCAGTTCAAGTAGGACTGGATAAAACTCTCATTATTCTAATTCCAAGATTGGAAATTTGCCTGCGACAGTGAAATCACTTGAAATGTTGTTTGGTGTCAGGCCAGAAAGATCTGAAGCAAATCCATCAGTGATTCAGCACTGTGAAAAGAGGCAGCAAATATTTAACTTGCAACTGCATAATGTGTATTTTCAGGGAAAGGGGCTTTTAAAGCAAGGGCCTTTTGTTTTCAAGAAAATAGGCTGTTGGACAAATGGGCTTTTGGACCAATGGAGGATTATTCAGACTACTGAAGTCTCGTAATAATGGACTGTGTCATGGCGTCTTTTAGAGATGGTGCAGTTACATACAAAATCAATGAAAACACACGAGTACGTGCAAATTTTTTCCTCTGGAGCGCAAACTGACACAAAGA
>JAJHUR010113830.1:0-29341 GCA_027495735.1 Lutjanus campechanus | reverse complement strand
TTTTTTTTTTTTTAATAGCAGAGAGATCCGGAGCAATTAAAAGGCTGTTTCTGCTATGGATCTGACGCAGATATCGTCTTCGCACGGCGACGGGATCTCAGAGAAATCCCTACGTTATCCACGGGCATGGTGCTGGAGGTTGTTGTTGTTGTAGCTTACAAATAGCTGCGCACTTGGCTTGGTTGAGCCAACCCGAGCAGGAGGGTGACGTCTTTATTATGATCACAGCCTTTCCTAGCAGAGGAGGATTTATGACTATTCTGCGTCCTGGGAATAAAAAGTAGCGTGGAGCAGCCACAGCACAGCCATTTACACGCACACATGCACACACAGGAACTGATGCAACTGTCCAGAGTGCGAGATCGCCGTCTGAATGCGTGAGGGCACAGCACTCATATGGGTTTTATTCGGCGTGTTGATGTTTAAGATAAATAAATGAAGCAGCCTCACGGGAACGATTTTTTAAAACACCAAACAAATAGAGAGCACTTAAATACTGAAAACATGCTCACGCGATAGGAAGAATCGCCCCAGGATAGTGTAGATGAAATAAACAGTCTAAAATATTTAGGAATTAAAAAAACGAAGTTGAAAACTCCCTCAGTGGAGTTCTATCGGATGGAAAGCAGTTCAGCTGTTACTCTGCGCTCCTCCTCCAGGGGGAGCTCGACGCTTTTCAGACAGGGCTGTATGAAGGTCCCGGGGCCACTGATGCCATCACGTAGGCTACTCCACGTAAAATCCAAACTTTGACAATTTAAGTTGTAAACTTTGCAAAAGCAACAAAATATACTATGAGGACACTTCATTAATGCCACATTCTTTAAAAAAAACAACAACAACATGTAAACTGGTGGTAGAGTTATCTGATTACTTGTAATCTGCAGGGGCGGATTGAGTCATTTTGGGGCCCTAAGGCAAACACAGGCGTGGGACCCTCCGCAACCCTTATTCTCCCCTTTTTCAAACTTGAACAAATAAGTTATAATAATTAACTCTTATTGTGCGGAGAATGAGTTTGCACAGCCTCAGGAAAGAAGCCGTTCTGTCATCTGGTGTTATGGCAGTGGCCACTTCCGTATTTCTTGTCAAACGGCAGCAGGGTGAACAGGCCGGTGGGGATGGTACAGACTTTTAGTGTGTCCCGCTTCTTCCTTTTTTTTCAGCACTTAATTTTTCAGCATTCTGTACAATGCCAAGCTGTTTGTTTACACAGGTTGGCTACTGTCTTCCTGAATTATGTGTCTGCAGATGTGCAGTGAGGAATTGTACAAATTAGTGGGGGGTTTGGGGGGCTGAAACTCAGCCCCCATCAATTAAGCATTTTGATCATAGCACATGTTTTTCTTTAGAAAGTATAATTAATTAACAAAAAGAAAAAAAAAGTAAAAGAATAAATTTATGAGACATTTTATGGGGCCCTTGTAGGTTTGGGTCTGAGACAATCGCCAACCTTTGCTGACTGGGCTATATGCTGTAGATTTCAGAAGATGACTGGTATTTAAGGGAGAGTGGTGTCAGTTTGGCAGAAGCAACATTATTTAGCTGCATTATTCTATACAATATAACATAATATACATTTAACATTAGCCAGTAACGGCTTTACATTAGATTTGCTCTCATTTAGGATGAGAAACAAAATGACAAAAGACATTAATCACTGAGGACATTTAGACAAACATTTCCAGCAGGATGCATGAAACAAACTTTTTCACCACGTTCCCAAAACTGACCAGGGGGAACACTAACATTGTTCCACAGCAGCTGCACTCTGTCTGCAGACATTTTTTGTTTATCAGCCCTGTAAGCATATGTATCAGCTGATGCCAATTATCTCAAAATGCTAGCTAATTGGCCTGATTAAATATTGGATTAATTAGTGGACTGATTAATCAGTCTGTCACTAATGATTATTAATGATTTAAACCACGTCTTATTTCCTTTATCCACTTTTTACATGGCTTGGCTTGTGTCACAGATTTGACATTGATTATGACAAAAAGATGTGCAGAAATTCCTTTGAAAGGCACATTTACTCTAGATAAGTAACAGCAGATATTTGTCTCTGTCTCTTTTGTAAACTCAGCATCCCCCATTTAAATAAAGTTATTTTTTTTATCCTGACTCATCATATGCCTACTGTGAACCACACCTCGGTTTTAACAACTTAACAGATCAGATCAGCATTTCATTTGCAGCCATTGAGGCAGCTTTATATTTAAAGTAACAGTGTGAAAACAAAACAGGAAATGCTTGGAGTTTTTAAATGTATCAAAGCAACAAACACCCCACAAAAGATATTTCCATATATACGTAACTAAAAATGATGCATGATATAAATGAATGTAAATGAATACTAGAAAGAAGTGTTGCTGACAAACATGCCTGTTTTCACTCTGCCCAACACATATTCTAACACAAATTTTAAAACAACATATTTAAGGGTGTCTGAGGCATCATAATATATATATTTTTTGCATATATAGACCAAGTGTTATTTCTCACAAGGGTGCGCACCAAACTGCTCATCTTTGAGTCTCTGGTTAGGAGAATAAAAACAGGGAACTTGCTTCAAAATTCAGTTTAATCTTCTATTGAATCTGATCTTTGTCTTTAATCTCAGTCTTTGATATCCCGGCAGACAACGAAATATCCCTCCAAATACTCAGTAATGAACCGTGACTCTATTCATTTTCAAGTGTTTTGACATTGGGGACATGTGAGTCTAATATTAGTTTAGGGATAAACATGAGCTATTATGTAAAATGTGACATTGCGTAATATCTCACAAGCTGCACAGTTCTGAATGCCCATTATTATATTGATATTTAAAACAGTTTAGTTTCTAGTAGGGTTGCAACGGTTAGAGATTTTCACCGTCTAATAACATTTCAGAAAATATCAAAATATATGGTATTACACAATGACTTTTAAAGGATTTTTTTGTTGAACAAATTTATAATTTTGCAGATCACTATGTCTTATATATTTTTTATGAGAACAAAAGAACAATTCACACATTTATTTGATGAAACAGGTGTGTAGGGAGAGATGCAAAAGTTGCAAAAGAACTCCCTCACACTGTTATGTGTCTCCATCTTAAAGGGATAGTTCACCCAAAAATGAAAATTCAGTCATTATCTCATGCCAAATGAAGGTCAGGTTTATTGTTTTTAGTCCACAAAACACTGCTGGAGTTTCAAAGAAAAACAGCGCTGCCAAATCAATTCAAGTGCCTGATGACCAGTTTTCACACGTAAAAAAAGAAAACATAAAATCAAACATAAAATGCCTACATACTGCTCATCTGGCATAATCCAAGTTTCCTAAAGCCCTCACGCCATCATACTATACACACACAATTCAGACCTGACCTTCAATTGGCATGAGGGTGACTGAATTTTTTTGGGTGAACTATCCCTTTAAATAGATTGTTAGTCTGCAAGCAATCAAATTCCCCACGTGCAATAGAAAGACATGAATACAAATGAACATACTACAATATCCAAAACAGAGCTAGAAAAATACAGCATTCTTTATAATTACAATCGTAAATGTGTCCCAAATGGGTAAATAATTAAAATAATTTAAAACACATTTTCACAAGTATGTTAATATTACAAAGTTTGTAAATATTAATTCCCAAATATTGCAGGTTACATTTGTCTTTTGCACCTCATATTTTAAATAACACTAATACAGTAGAATTCTAAACTAGAAATAAGCAAAAGTACAAGATATAACCATCAATTTTCATACTGTGGTGTACCCTAAAATGAGCCCTATTTTCTAGTGTATTTCTTCAAAATAAACCCTTAATGAGGAAAAGGAAACCACAGGAATGTTACTTCTCTGGCACACAAGATGGCACTGTTCAGCTACTTTTCATCTCATGGCACAACATGTACTCAAACTACACAACTAATTTGTTTAAAGAGCCCTTGTTGGTCATGGTTTGGACTGATATCACGCTCTACCAACATGACTGCCTCGCTGCGTTTCCGTCCGATCACTGAGCCGCTGTTGGTCCTTTCTGCTCTCCGGTTCTGCTTGTTTATGTCGTGCATTCCTGGTTACTAATTATGCACCCAGTGAGCAAAAGTATCTCAGATGATACAGCATGTTTGGCGTGTCCACAATGGTATTTGAAGTAGCCCGTGCCATGTTGATACTGAACTGTCAAACAAAAGCAAACACACAAAGGAAGATAAACTTTGGGAGTGGGTCCGTTATCAACCGGAAGTTTTTGATTTCTTTCTAATATAAACTGTGTGTCGGTTTTGTTGTCTCGGCGCCTGCCATTGTGGGTCTCCTGTCTTCAGATATGGTGTACTGTGCCTTTTCTAAACTGTGATTGGCTTGTAGATGAAAAGACACACAAACTAGCTGATGAAATCGTTTCCGCTGCAGTCTTAAAATATCATCTGACTGTAAATGATGCAGGAAGCATTTATTCATAAAGGAGAAATGTGCCAACAGTCTGATCCATTCAATTAGTTGACTTCAATCACACTGAAAGTTTGATGTAGACGTATTGAATTTTATTTAATTCAGTTAGTTACGTAAAAAACAAGCGGCCTCCTTTATCCAAAATGAAATGTGGAAGCAATTCTGGCCCTGAGCACCGGTACCTGGCTCTGTCCCAAGTCCAGCAGCTGAGAAAGAGCCCGCGTCCTTCAGTGACGCGGATGAGAGCATCGGTTTCATTCTGGAGATCCCTGACGCCTCCCTTTACCACAGAAGCTCCTCAGTGTGACGTCAGAACCAGAGGTGGTGGTGGTGGGGGGGTGCTTGTCATCAGCACTGATGGTGTAACACAGCACAGATACAGAAAACATGTTCCTTACCCAATATCAGTGATAGAAAGTAGTAAATCTCATGCTTGAGAAACCCACACTGAAAACAGGAACGAGTTGAGAAAACTCAAAATTTCTGCAATAGATTTTTTAGAAACTGTTATTTTAAAGTTTTACTAATCTTTTGTTGAGATAATTTGCTTTTCTTCTTAAGATAAACTCCAATCTTTGAGTTCTGGATTTAAAAATATTAAGTAAACTCATTGAATTGAAAGTTAATTAAGGTACGCAAATACTGACAAATAAGGCTCACTGTTGTTCTTTTGTAGTAGGTTGCCATGAACATTTTGAGTTGTTTCAACTTTCTTTTTATTTTTATTTTACTGTGCATTATCTTGAAAAAGGAGCCTCAAATGATGAGAGATATAGTGGAACTGCACCAGTTTTACACATCAAAGTCTGTTTACAGGTCTTGAAGTGTAATTCTACCTACGTGAAGAAAGTTGTACAACTCTGAAAAGCTTTGTGTGGCTCCAGATGGAGCTGTGCAAAATCTGATAAATGGTTTCTGTGGTGTCACTTGAGTCGATGCTGGTTGGGGCTGAAGACAACAAGTTTAAAGTTCCCCCCCGACGAGTATGTAAAAATATTCTGATTAATGTTTTGTTTAACATGATTTTCCCACATAAAAAAGTTTTTTTTTAAAAACAAAACAAAACACTGAAACGTGACTGGAAGCACATCTAGTCTTTCTCCCTCATTGGGAAATTCTGGATCTGATCTCGTCCTGCCTCCCACCACTGCTTGTGCTCGGGTGACCGGTGAAAGTGAAGTGAAGGAAACATCAGAGAGATTCAGCAACGTGTTTGAGCCTCAGTCAGACCCAAACTCAGATGAGGAGTCTGTTGTGCATTAAAATCAGCGACTAGCAGATGTATCAGAACGCTAAGTGTAGTTAGCATCTTTTATTTGTATTACCAGCTTGTCAGCTACTAACCGGCAGTGGCTTGACTCCACTAATGCTAACTCTCGCTCTCTGTACTGACAAGTCTATGAAGATACCTAATTAGAAAGTTGACACACCCAGAAGTTGCACAAGTGATGTCATGACTTTCTCCCTCCAAAAGCTAAGTTACGCGGCCTGCGTGTTTTAGAACGGAGATGAGGTCGCACAAGCAAGAGGTCTTACTTGTTCTTCCTCTTCCCTGCTGATGAGAGGATCAGGAGTTGCTGGATGAAACACTTCAGGTAAGATAGCGTTCCACGGGTCAGCCATGCTGATGTTGATGATATTTGTGCCAAGAGACAAGGGAGACATGAAAGATGTTCTCCGAGCGGTTTTACACAAAACTACAACAAACATCAAATGTTCTTGTCTTGTAAAATTCTTTTTTAAATTGACAATCATATGTGTAATGGCACAATTCAAACTGGGACAAATTAGTATTTGTCTTTCGCCACTGACTGCCTTTAATCATTTTTCAAATGTAAGCTCCCACAGGGCAGAAGGGGCGTGGCTTTGCTCTGTTGTGCATAATAGTGATGTAGCAATGTGTTAAGTTACAATTACACCACGACAAAACATCAAAAATATTTTTTTCACAATATTAAAAAAAGACAACTTGAAATAAATATTATGCGTGCAGCATTTTTGTTTGTACAGAATTATTTTTTCCTTTTAACTTAAAGTGCGTTTGCTTTTCTTCTTTAATAAAATAAAATAAAAGTTGCCAGTCTTGACTTACTCATGTGCAAAAAATTGGCGTGAATTGTCTTTAGCAATGAATACTTGAATTTGGTATCTGGACATTATTTTTAATCATGACATTTGACATATTGTCACATAGTGGGTAATGCAGGCCAGGTATATAGGAGTTGATGCTAACTTGGTCGAGTACTCAGTCAAACAAGATTTTGTTTGTAGGTTCTGTTTATTAACTGCTACTTTTGGGTAAAAAACAAATATCTCATAATAGTAATAAAAAGCCTTTGGATTGTCATTAACAACTGTTTGTTTTGCTGTGAGTTGGCTCCACGGTTCCTGGTGATAAAATTTAACTAAGCACAAAATAAAATAACTGTTCCAAGTTTCCATTCAAGCAAGACATGCAAAACATAAAAGAAGTATTTTGGTCAGATATTGAGATAGCGGCACGAGTCCTTTCAGTCCAGGATGGCTCACGTGCCTTTAGTCCACTTGGTGTGTGATCCCATAATTAACGCCTAAATATAATATACTGATAAAAGTATTAATCAAAAGCAAAAGTACAGTAGAAACAGAGAGGGAAAAATAGAGGGTGGGGCTCCCTCCAACTTGTCTCTTTCTGTTTGGAAACAGAGGGTGGGATGAGAGCAGATACAGAGAGAGAGAGAGAGATAGAGAGAGAGAGAGTGATGGTGGTGCACCAGTGGACCACAGTAGTTCTAACCTTATCAGAGGCTCTCTGTCCCATTGTGAGAATCCGCCCATCCTAGGAAATGAGGGCTTCCTGTTGTTTTATAGAGCCTTCCTGCAAAAAGGTTGAGATATGTAATTCCTACCCACCAGGGAAGACGGACACAGCATTGTCAGGCAAAATGACAGCCACTAGATCCTCACTTGTGTTTTCTGGCTGTTTTGTGACTCTTCTCATCTGGGGTAAGTAGAGGATTTACACTGTCCATTTCTTCACTCTCTTATGCCATAACTTCTACTACTTGCCCTCCATCTCACCTCTCAGGAGGAATGCGTAGGGGCTTTCAGTGATTGAGTGGCTTTTAGAAAGGAGCTTAGCAAGTCTCATGATTGAGTTTTATACCTAAACAGGTTGGTTTAAGGGTCATAGAGTGATTTTGATCAAGCTGATGAGGAACTGTGTGGTACATTAGTTGTTGAGAATAACATTTTAACAGTTTATTTCATGATTCATACTGTTATCTCTTCCTATTTACTAAATAAGATCTTTTATCCTTGCAGGAGAGGAATGTTTTGTATGTTTAAATGACGTTGAGCTGAATATATTAAGATTTCCTTGAAGCAGTGGCAGACAAAGAGAGGATGCACTGACCTGTTCACTCCCTACAGCTTACTCCTTGTTATTTCCTCTACCTCCTCTGCTTTCACACATTCTGAACTCTGTATACACAGGATTATCTATCACAATTCAGTTTAATTATTCCTGGCACAGATTGTAGCCTAATTCATTTTTTTTTTTACTTTTAATCCTCCAATCATTTTATTTTTCTTATAGCAGGATGCACAACAGTGGTTTGTCTGGTTGATGAAAACTTGCAACCTGCCACAACAATAGGTATGTGTATTTTAAAGAAAAAAAAGGACAAATATCTCATGCATGATCATAAATATTTTGACTAACCTGAGCTTTTTCTGCAGGGTATCACTCAACAGAGATGGCAATTGCTAGTAAGTTCACTACCTTTTTTTAAAAAACTCACTATTATAGACTGTCACCAACATGTCTTAAGAAATAAAATCTGCAATTGTCCAGATTTTGATTTAATTTTACTTTAATAGTTGAGCAGATATACCTGAATACATTTGCAGTAACAAATAGTGATTATATATTTGTGTCCACCGGGGGGTTGTCTGGATCAGTTCCTTAAACTCATTTGCCTGGCCTGGAACTGACAAACACAGAAAGCAGAACTCAGAGATCCTGGTTTCTGCCAAGATCTCCTTGTGTGTATTATCATGAGAATCCAAGACAAACTCCCAGGGAGGTCTCTACCAGTGAGGGTCAACAGCAGTAGACACGAGGCCCATAATGGTTTGGGGTTAAAGGTTAACTTAAACCTCATTATGAGCAGCCCCCCACCTGGCTCGACTTCCTGAATTTGTTCGTCATTCACCCCATGCAACGTCTGTGATCAACGCATGAACTCCGAGTTGTGAAACAACTGGAACTTTGGAGCAGCGCCCCTTTCACTGTTCCTCATCCTGTGCCTTCCTTTTTTTTTCTCCTTCCCCTGACTGTCCCCCCCTCCTTCCCCTGCCACCTCCCCCCAAACTCTGAGCTCCTCCTTTGCTGAAAAGACACATTTCCTGATGTCATTACTAAATCAAAATGCTGCTCGGCAAACAGATGTTGTGAGAGGCCCAACATGTGGATTCAGTGACATAAATTAACAAGTTGGTCGTGAGAAAACATGAACCATACATTTCATTTTTCACTCAATCAATGAAACCACCTCTCTCAAGCTGCTCTTTAAAGTGGTGACTGTGAGAAACTACCTTACAGATGTAACACACTCGCCACATGAAAAACAAAAGTTTCCCACACTCGTGATGGAAATATCAGCCTTTTTTCTTCACCAGTACATGTGTGTAAAGATAGTTGGGCTTTTAAACAGCTGGTCAGCTCTGACTAATAACTTCTTCCAGCTTTAGTCAAATTAACCTAAATATGAAATCACGGCCGTCTGCACAGCACACCCTGCAGAGTCATGATTACATCCACCCCAAAACGCTAAGCCCTAAATGTTTACTTATGTTTCCTATTTGGCAGAGGCAGCCCAAAAGGCAAATAAATCACATGCTGTGAGCTGGCCAGGCCTTCGACTGTGAGAAACTGAGACTAAAAAGCAGAACAAGAGTTAAAGAGTAAAGGGTTTTCAGATGTGAGTCCAGCCCAGCTTGGGTGTGCTCCCTTTTATTTGGGAGAATGGAGAGGACAATCTCTGTTGCCTCCACCCCTTTAAAAAAGGAAGAAAATCCAAAAGAAACGTGTGTTGGAGAGGGGAAGAGCTGCTGCCAAGGCGCAGGGCCGTCAGACAGATCTTCGAAGAACATCTGCTAACCGCGGGTAACACTGTTTGGACATCTGGTAACCGAAGGTTACACTGCGTCTCTTCCATCCTGTCGGGTTTCCTGTTATGCCTCGCTGTACACAGTCTAAGAAGTTCAGGTTTATTATACATGGTCATCAGTTGGGAAAAACGCACCTTTATTCATTTTTTCTGACATGAAGGGAGCGCTTGGTTTCATTGGGGTATTCCTCTCCTTTCTCTCCGGTGAGTGTGTGGTCTCCCTTCTACAGCTGCAAATGCCTGCCTCAGTGCGAGACATGTGAAGGAACTCGTGAGCTACAATAGACAAACATACTCTCTGCATTGAAGTTTGCTAGGATGCATGTCTTTGATGAACTTCTTTAATGAACTGAAGCACAGCGGCCTTACATGGCACATTTAAAGGTTTATGTTAACTGACAGTAATCCATGTTACTGATGCTAAGATTTTTTAATCAAAAATCTTATTTTTCTCTGTTTTAGATGGCACTGGAGAGTCTACCTTGACATTAAGTAAGTGACATAACTTTATAACCATAGAGTCATGCAGCCTTATTCTATGACAAAAAGGATAACTGTCATTTTCTAATCTGTTGCATTCTGTCTCTCTCTTGATAACTCTTCAATCCCTTCAGAATGTGGGAATAATTCTCACAACTGTATGATGTATTGCTACTACTGTAATGAATATTTTGGTCAACCATCGATGGATTGCCTTTTCGAGCTGCTACACCACCTATGTCTCCCCAAATTTGAGAATGCAATGGCAGCACTGAACAGCACTGACTGGTGCATTTGGGGTAACGTGAGCGGGTAAGTAGTGTGTGTTTATATTTGCAGTTAATTACAAGCTCCAGTTCCAAAAAAAGTTGCGTAAAATGTACATAAAAACTAATTGCAATAATTTGCAAATATTTTTCCACTTGTATTGAATTGAATAAAAAAAAGACAAGGTATTTAATGTTCAAACTGATAGAATCTATTGGTTTTTGTAAGTATAGGCTTATTGTATATGTATGTATTTAATGCTAAAGAAGTTGAGACAGGGGCAAAGAAAGACTGGAAAGTTGTGGAAAGCTCAAAAAAACACCTGTTTGTAACATTCAACAGGTTAAAAAGTTAATGTGTGTGTGTAAGTGCCCTTAGCATGGCTAACTGTCACATCTGCGAAGGCCCCACTAATGCTGAAAGGATTTGGAGCA
This sequence comes from Lutjanus campechanus, assembly GCA_027495735.1. Taxonomy (NCBI): domain Eukaryota; kingdom Metazoa; phylum Chordata; class Actinopteri; order Lutjaniformes; family Lutjanidae; genus Lutjanus; species Lutjanus campechanus. The sequence goes on along the minus strand of JAJHUR010113830.1, from coordinate 18,558 downwards.
ACATATGCTGCCATCCAGACGACGTCCCTGCTTATTTCAGCAAAACAATCCCAAGACGTATTCTGCACGTTAAAACAGCGTGGCTTCATAAGTAAAAGAGTCCAGGTGTTAGACTGGCCTGCCTGCAGTCAAGACCGGTCTCCTGCGTGATGGAGTCATTCATCGAGCAAAAATTGGAATGAATTTCATTTTCAAAACTTAAACAATTAGTGTCTTCTGTTCCCAAACGCTGACTGAGTGCTGTTAAAAGAAAAGGTGATGTATCACAGTGGTAAATATGCTCCTGTCCAAACTTTATTGGAACATGTTGCAGGTATACAACTCAAAATGAGTGTATATTTACAAAAACAATAAAGTTAATCACATTGAACATTAAATATCTTGTCTTGGTTACATCACACGACCTAATTTTTTGAATTGATGTTTGTATATTTGTATTTATTACATATTTGCTAATGTCTGAATCATCTTCCACGCACTCTCCTGTCTCCACACTGCAGTTTGTACAGTAACCTAAGCCTCTGCACTGAGGAGATATCTGACTGTCTCCAGATCCCCTGGCCAAACCCCTTGGTGGAAAAGACCTTTGTGGACATTCACGCCAGGTTTTTCATGGATTGTCCCTCGGAGGAGCTAAGCGACCCACCACCAGTCATCGTCTTCGCCCTGGTGATAACTCCCATCTGCCTGATCCCCGTCATGGTTAGCCTGGTGGTGCTCAAGACCAAGAACGGAGATGGCAGCTCCTGAAAATCCCAAATCTCTGCTCACAGTCATCAAGAAAATCATGTTTTTGACCTACGTGCTCCCATTCCTGTCCCAACCTGAGGACTATAACTCGTTTACGCATACGCCGCTGACCTGCTTTCAACTCATCTCACCAGTGTCTTTGCAGAGGACTGAATCTTTGTTTACGTGCGCTTCACAACTCAGAGGAATTCTGGTATTGCAGCCGCGGAGGAAACCTATCGAGAAGGTGACACTGATTAAGAGTGAGTGTCATAATCTGTGGCATCACAATTATCGCAACCTTGATCTTAAGAGAGACTTACTGTGACTAAATCTATGTTATTATGAACTGTACTGTGACATAAATTTTACTTTCAGCTACATGACTCGAGATCTGAACATTTATATATATTGGCGATTGTCCAGTTTGCACTCACTATTCACAGAACAGAGCTCGATTTTTTACTGGAGAACCCAGTGTTCAGGGTTATGATGACAAAAGCTCTGGAGTTTGCAAAAGTAAAGGCAAAATATATTTGTATTGACACTCCTCATTATGATGGACAGCAGTTATATTGATAAAAGACAAGGTAATTGTTATTGCTGAATTCTTTTAATGCAGTTTTTTTTGTTGTTGTTGTTGTCACTTAAACTTAACCTTCTGTGAGCCACTAATTAGACAATGTATGTCTGCAGAGGACATGTACAACCTAAGGACCAGTGTTTAAGATTTAGAGTGGACAGTGGTATGAACTATGTTTTCATTAGTGGATAATCACCTGGAAATAAGAATTTATATTTACAATGGGCATAAGCCACTATGTTGAACTGTCAGGTTCCTACAATGGCCCAGAAGGGACAAACCAAACACTGGTTCTCGAGAGGGCCTTTTGTATATTATGTGAGTATCATGGCCACTGTACGTTCTCCAACATGCTTGGAAGAGAAGAGTAAGGTGAGCGGTACAGAGAGGCGAAGTCCTTCCCCTTCTGTTATGGAAAAATTCTGAATGATAGTCAAGGGTAAAAGACAAGTCATTTTTATGCTAATTTTGAATTCTGTCACGAATTGCAAATGTGATGTTTGTCAATTTAAAAGATAATTTTACAAGACAAGAAAGTCACAGTTTGTCGTCGGTTTGTCGCAGTTTAGTTTTGCGCTGGAACATAAACTGAACATTTTGTTAATTTATTTCAGCACAGCATAACCTCATGAAAGTCTCATCATTCCAAACACTAGAATAAATAATTTCCAGCTTCAGAAAAACGTAAACTCGCACACTTATCATCACAATGGACGATGTGTGCTTACGCCTCCTGTCCCCACCCGTCCCTGGATGAACCCACCATGTCCTCCATCGTCTTCTGAGTCAGCGAAACGTTAAATCTGCTCAGGTTCAGTACTTCCTTTCAAACCATCTTCAACTGATTGCAGAGGCTGTATTCTGTAGGACCGCTAACTTAGCTAACTTGCTAATGGCAGCTACAGCGCAGTTAGCAGCAGTGCGCCAGACAAAAGTCACCGAATAACGGTTCTTGTCTTGTAAAATTATCTTTTGAAATGACTTTTTCCAAAGTCCCACGGTGGTTCACCAGAAGGGGATGGACTTTGCCTCTCTATTTAGGTTGTAATCAACATCCTCACCACTAGATGCCACTAAATCCTACACACTGGTCCTTTAATTGGATACAGGTATGTGTCCATGTTTGATCTATGATAAGGTCTTCTATGTGTGTGTGTGCGTGTGTGTGTAAAGGGAGTAAAGGAAAATGAGTAAAGTCTGATGCATGGATCTGGTTATGTGAGTCATAGCATTTGTAAGGTTTAGGGTCAGAGGTTACAGATGGGACACAATGAGTGGGTACGCCCAGAAAAGGAGATCTCTTTCCTGGTATTGTCTATTTTTGAACAGTGAGAACTCCTTCAGCACCTTCCCCTGTCCAAACAACGACAATCCTCATGATCACATGATGAGCTAATTGGAGTAAAGTTTATCTAACATCTCCACCCAGTTGTGACAAAAAGACATTTGAAGTGTCTGTGCAGTCTGGTGATAAAGCACTGAGCGACGACAGGGAAGATAAAGGTGTTATCTTTCGCCTGAATCATGATAACGTTGTTATGTATTGTTCAGCCTTGAATGACGATTGTAAGTGCATTATAAGTGCTTTCAGATTTGGATCTGTATTTATATACTGTGTAATTTTTCTGCCATTGTCAGGACTTAATGGTCTTACTGTGCGGTCTGAGAGAACACATTCTGCCTGCTCTCACACCATGTACTGTATGTATTTTGATATACTTTTTTTTATATTTTATACAATTAAATCTACAGTTGGATTATTGGCTGCTGCTCATTTTTACTCATCCACTCTTGTCAGGTAGAAAACCATAAGGGTTGGGAGGTTTACATCAAAAATATTCCGATACAGTTACTAAGTAACCTAGTCAGTAACCTAATCTAAGTATCACAATAAAAAGTAATGTAATCTGAATACTTTCAGTCGGTCTGTGTAGCTAATGTTAACAGGTGGTCTTACCTGTAAATGCTTCTTAAAATTAGAAGTCAAGTCCTTGGATGATGACAATATTTTAACAGCTGAAGGCAGAAGTGTCACTGCACTGTAATTTTCCTCTTTTCTGGTTTTCTGGTGCGTCACCCAGTGACGCATATTTTTCACTGGAAGTCACAAAAAAAGACTTGCCTGTAAGATTAGTTGGTTTCTCTTGCGACACTCCTGAAGTGGTGTGACATGTGTTCAATGCACAGCAGTAGTATCTCATTACTCATTTGGATGGATAATGGATTACGCTTATCTTTTCTTTTGTACAGTATCCTTATCATGCAATCCCATTACATGTAATCCATTACTCCCCCAAGCCTGAAACCCATCAATTAAACTGTTTTTTTAGCCGATCACAACAAGAAAGAGGCAGACTGTGTTAAGATCAGCTCATGTTCACAAGGATAAATTAACAAAGTTGAGGCATCATTCTGGCAAAAATACCCTTTAACCTTTGTCAGTATTTGATTAAACACTCCTCTCCCTTGAGTGTAGCACAGATGGCACTGCTTTGCGCCTCAGGTAGTATTTCACTGTATCGTCAGTGAGCAGCACAGTATATTGTGGTGCAGTTGCTATGCTCCGCAAGTGCTGATGTAGTGAAGGAAGCAGTGACAGCAGTCATGTATCACACCCTCATCTGGCAAACACGACACTGCAGGGTGGGCCTGTGTTGGTGTGCAAGTGTGTGTGTGTGTGTGTGTGTGTGTGTGTGTGTCTGTGTGTGTGTGTCTGGCAGGGCTGGGTGGGAAAGTGTGTTTGGTGACCTTTTTCCTCTCTAGATGTCAGGTCATCCTCGTCCCCACCCCCTTCTGATCTCATCCAACTCTGTGTTCGGCTACTCCTTATACTTACAGCGAGCCAGAAACCATTTCTAATGCCATTATGCAAGATGTGATTGTGAAAACGATATTAATCACATTTTATTACTCGATTGTTTCACAAAACAATATGTGTATGCATGCAGGACTCAAATCAAACACCCAAGGTCAATGTACAGCACATGAGTTTGATTTCAGTCAGGAAACTTTGCCCTCTAGTGGTTTTATGTGATACAGTGACAAACTGCTTTATGACTCAGTAGCAAGTTCTCACACCAGCATTTACTGGCATGACTTTAAAAAATGCTAAAAAAAAAGTTAACTCAAACCTTCCCTTTTCTCTTAGAGGGCACCGCTGCTGTTTCTCTTTATGTATTCAGCATGATCTGGCAGTCAAGGAGTAGAAGAAAACTAGTGAAAAAAGTTAAGAACTAGCTTGTTAGACACTCACGTCACTTTTAAAGTTCATGCTCATCTTTGTCATCTTGTTCATTTTCTTTTTTGTCTTTATTTGTGCACATTTTGGGAAACAGGCACCATTGAAAGTATGTCAGATCCAGTCCTGTTTGCAGTGTATACATAGATGCACAGACACCTACCACTGGATTAATTTGGTACCAAAGGAAACCTAAAAACGTGACAATTCTCAGGCAAATTCTGCAACTGTAAGGGAAGGTTTTTTCCCTATAATTTTTAAGAGGACGGCACACAAATTTCAGTAAAAAGCCTACATTTCCACACACAACTGGTATTCTTGTATAGATCTGGACATCTCTTTGCACCAGTAGCTACTGTAAAATATGCTATCTCACCAGGAATCCTTCAAAGCAATTCCTCATATACGCTTTGAAAGCATATATGAGGCCAAGAGGTTATTCCGCAGCCCCTCAGCGATGCCACAGCACAATTACATAACATTTGAGGTGGCTCAACTTGTATATAAATCAGCTGATCTGAGCACAGTCCCATGGCCCTCGGTTTCAATGATCTGTGCTGACACTGAAGTGGGCTGACTTGATGCTGTGGGGCTGAAATTTCTCTCTGAGATGGACCAGGGAGCAGATCTGCAGTCCTCCACATATACTCTGTTATGTTTTTTTTTAAAAAAAGATAGTTTTTATTGACATGTTATGAAAATTAGGGGAAAAGGAGTCAGGAATACTTTTGGATGATTAGTTTTATTGACATCAAAACCATTGAGAAGATTTAAAATATTAAATACTGTACCTCACTGGCGAAAGTAATTATTTAAACTGATATTTAAACTCAGCTAAAAACAAGAGTATGTGTTGAAACAATGACATAAACAATGCTTATCAAAATGAAAATATATTTTGTTTCATTTATAAAATAAATTTTCCTCTTATTTTTGTTTGTATCCACGATTTGTACTTATTATGTTAGAACCCTCTGATTTCTGGGATTCACCAGCGTGGTTGACAAGAGACAAGAGAATAAAATCTTGTTTTCACAGTCCACCGATTGTTTGTCCAATGAAAAGACACACAAGTTTAAAGAATATTAAATATCCCTAATTATTATTATAATAGTTGTTATTATTTAGATGTAATTATTTGTTAGAATTATTATTAAAATATCTATAATTATGTAAGAATCAAAAAGATATTCTGTGTTCCACCTAGAGGGGTGTTCTCCTATTTCATGCTTCACAAATTTGCTGCTTTTATCTATTTTATTTTAGGGTTTTACATTGTTGGATGGACAAAACAAGTAATCTGAAGATATCTCTGCAGTTCATAAACTGACTTAATGTAGTAAAAAGTTATCAGACACATAACAAATTATTATAATCATATAATAATTGAATAAATAATACCTTTTGTTAAATATTTTAAATAAAAATGTAAAAGCACACCTGGGTAAGAGCAAAACAGAAAATTAATAGAAAATATGAGAGACAATTTAAGAGAATGCTGCTACATGAGGCCAAATGATTATTATTATAAAGAAAAATAGAGAAATCTGTTGTTTGCTTGTTATGTTCTGTTTTGCTTGTCCTGTTCATGTTATTGAGCAATAATGCTATAATAACAATGCTTTCAGGCTCTCCTGCACTGCAACTGCTGTCCTTTCTATTTGTTGTATGTTGTGTATTTTTTATCATGCAAATAAATTAAACTAAATAGTTGTATTGCTTCATTGTATTTTCTAATCCTAAACATAATTAAGATAGACTTTAATCAAGCTAGATATAAGAAAATATACACAACACTCCCACTGATACATGGATAAACTGTATATGTGTAAAACTGACTGTGTTTTCAGAAGATACCAGAGATCATCCTCTCTTTGCAGCAGTGATCACACTCACGAGGCGCAGCTGCGTCTCCAGTTGCAGGGTGCTGAGTTTTGGCTCAGGAGCCTCTGCCGGGGCCTCTGGGTCTTCTCACGGTGGGAGCTGATGACTGTCATGTCCCACAGATCTGGCAGCGCGGTTGGAAGGACAGCGGGCAAGGGCATCTGTACATCAACTGCTGGTTCCTTTGGCAGACTTCGTAGCGTGGCTGGGGACTTTGGCTGTGGAAATAATGACAATGTCAGCTTCACTGCTTCATATGAAGGAGCATTCAGCAGCATCAAAGCCAGCTGGTCAGCCTCCACACCTGGCCAGAGAAGGTGGAGCCCATGCCAAGTTATTGATGAGTTATTGAAATCTCATCGCATTTAAAGATGTCTTTATTCATAAAAATCTCTTTGCATTACATGTTTTTTCCTCACAGACTAACTTATTGGTCTTTGCAGACTGGAGTTTTGCCAGATTTGATGAAAATTAAATGATTGCACCCATTGATGCAAGTCATTGAGTGTGACATGAGTAATTACTTTGTTGTGTGAGATCCAGGCGTCTGGCACTGCTGTGTCAGAGTTGACCCTTCAGCTGGATGACACCGAGCTGGCAGCAGATGACTGTACGTTCAAGTAGCTTTGACATCAAAACCGCTGCTCAATCAGTCAGAATAAACTCAAAGAAATACATAGAATGAGCAGCCGCCTTCCTCTGCCAGCTGAAAATCTAAGTGACAAGAGGCAGAAATATTCTTTAGTTGTGCGATGATGATAGAAAAGAAGCAGGGCCGGCAACAACAAGCTTTGAAGGTTAACATCAATGGTTTGATGAAGATCCTTAGAGGTTTGTCCCTGAAAAAAACAAGACCTGGAGCTGCAGCTGGACAAGTTGAAGGAAGAGAGAAAAACTAAAAGGAACTGTGTTGCATTGCCGGCTGAGTCGTCACGTGCAAGTGGAGCTAAAAGTTGCCATTGGTGACAACAGAGAACAAAATGAGCAACAGAACAGGCCTGTGCTGTGTGAATACGCAGTATTGGCAATACTAGTGAGACAATGAATTACAGTTTATGATTAGTTAACCTGCATTTTATACTATTATAATAGTTTACAAAGATCTGGCAGATCTGGGTCTGTCATAGGTCTGCACCTGAATCTGAATATTCATAAAAGCTCAAATAATGCCATGGAAACAGACATTTCTTTGATCCAAAGTTGCTCATTATTATTTGAAAAAGTCAGCTCCATTGTTAAAAAAAGGTCACATCTATCTTATCTAATGCACCATGATTATTCCCTTGAACATGGGAATACATTACATTACTGTATAGTGTCTATTTCCAGTGCAAAACATCATATTTTGATTCTTTATTTTATTTTCTAACTTTCAATAGCCCCCAGTTAAACAGGAGGTGGTGGGCTTCAGACATTTCATAAAACTTTTGTTAGGCAATAAAAAAAAAATAAAACAGAGATGCAAATGAAAATTACAGTAAGATGATATGGAAATACATTTTCTAATTAATTATAAGCTATATGATATTAAATCATTTTTATTCTTTGCAGGCACAATAATTGCAGTTAATAATAGGTTAGATTTAATCTGACTTTGGTACAAATCATGCCCACTCCTCGTCTTCTGTCCAAAAACAGACACAGATAATTTTGCTGGATGAACAGATACATACACAGATATAGATAATGATTTTGTCATGCACCTCTCGTCTGTTGGTTCATCAAATTTGCTGTAACTAATTTTGTTGCCACATGGGGGCAGTGGAAACAAGCTGTGAATGAATATAAAATCGATACTCATTCTCTTTTAGCTCTGTTTTTGGTGCACTAACTCCTTTTGGGAGCTGCTAGTGCACAGGTGGCATACTGTAGGTTTTCAGTGTTTGTGTTTGTGTGTTTTTGCTGATGAAAACAGGTTAAATGATCCTATAAAGTTTGTGGGTTCATCACTGCGAGTGTGTTGTGATGTATTATTATCATAGAAATATTGATTATAGACGCTTGAAGTGGTAACATTGTGTAAGTGTTTGCCGTTATCTTGTATCTTCAAAAGAAAACAAACAAGCGCATGAAAAAACAAGGTCAATTTCCACAAAATATTATCATATTTATTACAAAATTTGCCAACTTTACAACATGAGAAGCATTAAGAAATAAACAACATGGAAAGTCAGTTTCTTGTAATAATGTACTATAGAGGATGGGTCTTCAACAGTGGGTCTGGGACCCCGAGGAGGTCCTCAGAGTTACTGCTCTGAACCTTTTTTTCCCCGCAGAAATTAAAATATGCCTGAAAGTAGCAAATATAAATCAGTCTACAGGGGGAAAAAAAAGACAAAGGGAGCTAGCTAACGTACTGTGCAGCATTTTTCCATAATGGTGCTATGTATTACTGAAACATATTGGGCGAAGAGTTGTATTATTATCGCACATGCTCTGTGAGCCGCAATGAGTCATTTTGTAACTTCATGAGCAAGAGACTCTGACAGACCCTCCACCTCAGAGACCACCAATAAAAGTGCAGAGGGTGAGGCTAACAGAGCTAACATTAGCCATGCTACTGACTTAGCAGATACAGGTAAGTACAAAAAAGAAAAGACACAAAAATATTAAATGCACTATACATAGTTGGGGGGTGAGGGGTACATGGTCTGAAGACCCCTGCTGCAGAGGGTTATCTGCACTGTTACATGATACAAATCTTTGTCACTCTGCACGATGAGAACTGAAGTTCCAAAATAACAAACTAACGTGACGAGACAATTTTCAAAGCCTGCTGGGAGTAACGTGACCTTTGACCCTCACTTCTCATCCAAAGGAAACATGCAGAACAATGCAGCTCCAGCTTAGCTTCAAAACATTTGAACTGTATTGTTTTACCCTGGCAGGTTCTCTCTGGAGGAATCTGACTGAGATTGAGGCCTGTAATTGAGCTCCAAAGACGGGGCTGCAGGCGCCCGTTGCCAGCCTGACACACATCAGGGTCGACTCAGAGTGAACTAGTCAAGAGCGCCAGACCCTGCTGGATGTCAGGACCTGTCTGGAGCCAGGAATAGCAGGAGAAGACACATGGTGAGCCACGTAATACCAATAATGAGGAGGTTTCTAAGGAAGCAGAGACAAGTTTTATACTTTTTATTCTTGAGCACTCTGATATGTTTTACTGTCCAGTGTCCATGTAGAGTCTAGAAGATATTTTGATTTATTTTTAAAAAAGTTTTTATTCATAATTACAACATTTGTACACATAAAAAAAATGCAAACATGCATCTCCAGAACAAAATACAAAAAAGTTAAATGTTTGTTTGGGAGATACATTTTTAGTTGTCTATCCTTTCGTCATGAACTAAATCAGTCGGTCCTACACTACAAGGTGCTAAATAGAACCATAAAGGGTTCTTTTGCTTGTTCCCATAGGAGAATATAATGGTTCCCCTTGGAACCCTTTCAGAAAGTTTTACCTGGAGCCCAACATAAAGGGTAATACCTTAAACCATCTGTGGAAAGTTCAGTCCATGACCCCTTATGAGAGGTTCTACAGAGAACCCTTCTGTGGTGTAATGGTTCCACCCTTAATCCTCTCTGGAGTTTCTATCGAGAACCTTTCCATCTTCTAATGGTGCCAACAAGAACCCACCCAGGGGATTCTACTGTGAACCTTTTTTATATTCCCTGGGTCTGGGAGTTCCACCAAGAACCTATATCCCAAGGGTTTTATTTAGAGTTCACCAAAAGGGTTCTGCTGAGAACCCTTTTATATTATGGTACAAAAATACTCTTGATGAACCCTTGACGAAAGAGTTCTTCAAGGATTTCAAGGGGTCTTTGGATGAAAAGGGTTCTTAATGGAACCCTTAGTCTTACACAGAAACCCTTTCTTCAAAAAGGGGTTCTTCAGAAGCAAGTGGTTCTGGGTAGAACCTCAGCCCTTCAAGAAGAACCCTTTTGGAACACTTATTTCTTAGAGTGTATCTGTCGTGTTCGTCACTGTTTTGGGTTCTGAATAATATCAGTTTCTTCCACTTCTCTCTGCTGCATTTCTTATAGTTTCAGGAGATCTATCAGTTTTTTCCCATCATGTGGATTTTATCTACCTCATTTCCTCTTGTTAACTATCAGCAGCATTTTGATCAAATACCTGTTCCTATACTTACATTCTCTTTAGGCAGGTTAAAATGACAAAGGTAAAGTACCATGTAACTCACAGGGACATCATGACTCAGTAACTTTTGTTTAGTTTCATGTACAATTTTCCAAAACTTTGATACTTTCTGGCACTGCTGCTCCACCCACTCTTCAGCATTAGATTTATATTTATATATTTACTCCTGCCCAAAGAGAATTCCCTCCATAACTGTGAATTAATTGATATCTGATGTATTTTCCATGTCTTATAATGGTCCCTTAGCAGTGGGTTCCTGTAGAATTCATGCTTATTCAAATCATGTTTATCTTTCATATTCTCAAACTCTCCACCTCCCCATCCCTCATGTAAAGTTTACCAAGCTGTGATTCCCTTGGTTACTCCGCTGTTTGAATCCTTTTTTAATACACAGCCAGTTTAAAATGACTGTCAGATGCTTTTGAGTGTTTTAAAAACAGCTTGAGAAAATTCCCTTGTTTTCAAGACTTGCCTCAAGCGCTCAGAGCATTTAAGCTGTAAACTGTGTGAGTTGATGTCAGAGGTGGCCTCTAGATGGCAGTCTTTGAGAGCATATTTAAAATTGGACGTTTTCAGCACATTTCTGTTCACTTTGACAGAGAACAGTATGCATCATGCTGCTGATTGTACCTTCAGTCATGGGTTCACACTCAAATTGCGGGTCACTGAAATTAAATGACTCTGTTTGGACACTCCCAGTGTGAGTCAATATACATGAAGTTCTCATGTCCTGAAGGCTCAGTTTCAAAGCAAACAGAATGACTGAAATTCAAACAAACTTGGAGGCTGAACCTTTAATGCAAATACATTTACTGATGTGACTCTGCACGCTGAGCTTTGTGTTGAGAGTGTGAAAAATTAAGATGTATCAATCATTTTCTTGTAATTTTTTTCCCCCCAGACAGCCACTGTATGGTCTTCATAACAGCTGGTGATGATAACAGGGAGGAGAGACGCCTGCTGCTGCTATTCATAGCATGAAGTCTACTAAGTAAATTAAGAGTTAAACAAGTGAAAATGATGTTGAAAATGCTGTAACAAGCTGTACGAATTTCTTTGAACATGGTAAAAATCATCGTTGCGGGTTTTGTCTCTCTTCTTCGTGCAGGCTCAGCTGGAGCCTTATTGTTGTTTTAGTGCGATCAGCTGATTTTTTACCCCTTGAATAGACATGCCAACGTGTTAACTTCCGCAAACTTCGCCTGCTTCCCTTCCCTCTTTAGATCCTGGAAGGATTTTGACAGAAGCTTTTACCCTGACAAACAGCCAGATTCACTCCCGTTTAGTGCTAAATAGCATCAGTTTCAATCCACACATGCTGAGCCTCTTAAGTTTATCTACACAGGAAAATAACTGTTTCACATACCTTTTGTTTCCTGTTTAAGAAGTCTAATCCCGCTCTGTTCTTGAAAGATTTTTTTTCAGACTTGCCAAATACAATCACATAATGCACAAAAGAATGTATTTGATATAAAATACCCATCTCTGCATGCGCAGGTGCACACCTACACTCAGAGATGCTCATCACAAAAGCGTGCAAACACATTTACTGTACGCGCAAACAGACACAAACACAAAAAGCACACGCACACAGTGAACAATATAATACAAAACATGAAAGAAGACTTCCATGCAGGTGTAGTAAACACAGAGGAGCGATTGAAAGGACGAATGTGAAAGGAATGTGTGGGAATTTATCCCCATTTTAAAGCCTTGACAAACAAAAGTTTCTGCTTAGTGTCCCCATCTGTTTATAGGGACCGCGTGTCATTTCTCCAATACAGTACTCGACAATGCTTCAGGGATTGAGCCTAAACAGGCCTAGTTTATGCCTCTATATTATATATGGCATTTATGCAAATGCTACGGTGACAGTGAGCAAAAACCTTTGATCTGGGCTTTCTTTGTGGCTTGAACAGTTAATGCAGCGAAAGCATCATGAATTTAACAGGAAAACAGAATCAGGAACGCAGTGTTGAGATTGGAAATAGAATCGGGGGAACCTGACAACTTCGCCTGCGATGTAAATTAAGAGCTGACGCATTGGCTCCTGCTTTAGAACCTCATATTCTCCTAAGGTTAATGACTGGAGCTGCACAAAATTGCCTGTGTCATTACTGCAAAACAAGTTGTTTGAGGACGAGATAGCACATCAAGATAGTCATTTCCCCAATTAAAGAATTATAAAGCTTTCACTAAGTGTAATGAGCTGCTGAGCAGTCACAATAACAGGGTCTTCACCTAAATCCAGTCCTGTCTCATTCACCACTGATACCTCATAGTTCCTGCCAAGATCATAATCACTGAAAAAACACTGAAAAAAGGAGAATTGTTGGACCAACTTTAGAAGTTTTTGTCAAATCAAGTTAACAAGTTATGAACACAGTTGCTTTAAGTCAGATGTACCTAATAATCTGATCGCTTTCAAAAAAGTTTGCATGAACGCAACCTAAATTTATTTCAATTTTTCAAACTCAATTATTTATTCTGCTCAAAAGTAAAATACTGCTGCTTAGAAACCCAATAGCAGGTTTAATGAAAAGCAGTTTTTATAGTTTGATATAGTATAATATATAGTATATTACAGTGCAGTGTGTTATTTCAGTTTGTGAAATATAATGAATATAATTAATAACATTAGCATGACTTAATGTTAGCTGTTTTCCTTCAGTGTGTTGAGTTAACGCAAACCTAAACAACACATTTTAACCAGTTCAGGTGGACTAATTTATATCTAACACATTATTTGATGACAAAACATGATTTTGTCTCGTATTAGACTCCAAAAGGATTATCATTATTATTATTTTTCACTTAAATAAGAAGGTTAAGGGAACAGGATGTGATTTCAAGTAATCCACAAAAATAAACTAAAACAGAAATCATTCAAAACAATAAATTACTTCAACTGCTACTGAAATCCACTTTTTACAGTGTACCTGTTCAGTTTCTCCTTGAGTTTACTGGTTCATAAAACTGAACCAGTTAATGTGTTTTGAACATTAGCTGGAGTTTTAGTGTTCCCTCCGGTTCTCCCAGGATGGCAAAACAGGCATTTAAAACCTTGTTTATCGCAACAATCACGGCACGAAAACTGTTCTACCGAGTCCCTTAAAAACAGATTTTAATGACACAGGGTTTTATTTAGCTAAGAATTGAGTATTTGTTTTCATTTAGGCCTTCACGGAGACATCATTTAGAAAATATTACACAACTTTGTTGAATATTCAACGCTGATTGGTCAATTATCATCGGAAGGTCTGTTATTTCTGTATAACGGACCCTAATGGACGCAGTTCTAATCATAGACTCTGGAGGAGCAGTAAAATAATTTTTAAATTAATATTTTATGTCAAATTATTGATTATCTTTAGTAAGCAGTCATGTAAAAAATTGAGATAATGTACAGTGAGCAGGTCATTATTGTGAAATAAACCTCTTCAGGATGATTCAAGATGATGCATTGCTGTGTCAAGGTTTATTTTGCCACAATAAGCCGCTCATTGTACGTTATCCCCTACATATTTGCTGCAAAGTTTATCATAAGTAGCTTCTGGACAGTTTCTTTACTTAATGTGACGTATATTAGCCTTACCTTTGAAATCCACAACATTTAGAGACCATAGAAAAGATGCAAAAAAGCGTCATCGTATGTTCTGATCAAACAGAATTCAACATTTTATCCACAATTTAAATATGATGCAGGTTAAAACAACTCTTATAAAATGTGGCTACTGTATTACGTTTTCACATTATTTGTGGTGTGCTTTAAATATTAGGAATGACTGATATGCTTTGCTACACAAGAAAGGGTGTGTCCTCCTCATGCAGCTCTTGTACAGCCCCTATAGAAAAAAAAACACACACACACACACCCTTCAATTCTTTACAAATCTAAATTTCACTTCAAAGTGATCCTTCTGAATCCATTGCAAAAATAAAGCGCATGATTTGGATAGTATGCAGGCACAAAAACCACAATTTAGTATTCAAAATTTTCAATCTCATTCCTTTTTAACCACTTTTGCGCTTTTCTGAACTCAATCAACAGACATACGCAAATAGCTTCAGCAGAAAGGTTTATTTTATTCCTCAGTCTACAGTGTCAAGGTAAATACAGACGAGCTCTCAGTGTGTTTTATTAAGCTATGTGCCCTCGTCCTCTGGTGAGTCATCCTTTGATTTTCATTTCTAAAGATGCCATTTTAAAACCGGATGCTATTGAAACAGACAGAGGCTTCGGCTATAAAGGGGGGTTACTGCTGCCTGGATTTATAAACAAACTAAACTCTGATCTTAAGCAGATTTACTGAAGGGTAATACCCAGGTATACAGACACATGTCAGCAACAATACGTCTGTTAAATCATGCGTGTTGACTGAAGAAACAAACAGTCTGCCAGGTAAAAGCTCGAGACGGGGGGGATGCATTCTGCTGACAGAAATACTGGTGAGGAGGGGTGTCTAGTATGCCTGCTGGCCCATGGGTGTGAAAAGCTTATCCCATACCTCCACCTTCATGATGGATTTACCCAACGGATTCATGGTGGCCTTGATATCTAGATAGTTTCCCACATAATTGATTCCTGACCCGGTGGCTTCCTCCCTGACAAACCCGTGCTCTTTCTGATTCTTCTCGTAGTACATTTCTTTGTACAAATCCTTATCACAGTTGCGGCCCTTTTTATAGATACCCACTGCGAACCAGTTCTTGTACAGGTTGTAGTCCCAGGGAACCGAGAACATGATGGCCAGAGTCTCAATGTAGTCATTCTGCGTCCTCTCGAAAAGGTCGTAGGTCAGGACGCCGATGCTGCCGGTGGCGTGGCCGCTGGACTTGGTGAAAGTGCAGACCTCTGTCATCAGAGGGCGCACTGTGGGTTGAGGTGGGTTGTATGTCTCCCCATTTTCAAGGTACACCCTAATCAGTACACAAATAGAAACACATATTAGGCTACACATTTTTTTGGTAACACTTTATAATGAGGGTACAAATCATATACCAAAGTAATGCTTAACTAATGTACGAGTCATGGTGATTTATGCAAAATTCCTGTTGATCACCATTAAAGGATCAATACGTAACAAATGCACGTCCAAAAGGTACAGTTGGAACCATAGATGTTACATTTAAAAGGTTGAAATCCTATTTAATATACAATCTATGGTTGAAGTGAGTTGTGTCCCCCCTGTCCCCTCCTCTCCAGACTTGAGGAAGCTCAGGCAGGCTGCAGGAACACTGCAGGAGTGCAAGACGTGTGCAACATTGTAATTTGACAGTAAAACTCCTACACTGTTGTGTACATAACTGTTTATATCTGTCAGTTGTCAGTCAATGTGAAGCTAAGCCTGTTATCCTGAAAACAAAAGCCCACTGCTCTGAAAATATGAACTCTGGAGTTTGAGTTCAGTGACTGTCTGCCTTCTGCCTGCCAGACTCATAAGTCATAAACATCTGCTCCTTCTAAAATATTATTAATGATTTCCTACGACTCATAAACAGACACTTACTCATTCGGTGGAACATTCAGCATTAATCTTAACTCTAATTAATGTGAAACGAGCATACAAATAAAGTTATTCCAGCCCAAAATGCAAAGGAGGACACCACGGCTGTAGCATTGTTGTCAAGAGAAGCGATTTTTTCAATTAAGCTTATTTCCCTAATTTCTGAAGACAAATTATTGTGATTTTATGGTTTATGACATTAAATATATTACAGAGTTCTCCTTTAACATATGATCAGGTTACTATGACTTTATGTAATTAGTTCACACCTAAAAGATAATCAGTTAAGGACTATTAAT
This sequence comes from Lutjanus campechanus, assembly GCA_027495735.1. NCBI lineage: Eukaryota > Metazoa > Chordata > Actinopteri > Lutjaniformes > Lutjanidae > Lutjanus > Lutjanus campechanus. The sequence goes on along the minus strand of JAJHUR010113830.1, from coordinate 2,156 downwards.
TAGCAGGTACTTCACACATTATGTGATTTAAGACCAAATTAGCTGGATCCCAGTTACATAAAACTTTGCTCAGTCTGTCTGAAAGCAGAACAAAACCTGTTCTCATACAAATATGAATCTTTTTTCTTAAAACAAACAAACAAACTGGCCCTCAGATGCAAACATTTACATAATAAACATTTGTTTAGATAAAATGCAGCTAACCTTAAGTGTGATCTAATCAGTGTCTTGATCATTTGTAAAAGGTGAACAACAGGAATTTGTGATAATTCTGCATTAATTCATGCATTCAGTCATTATGAGATGTGCATTTTTTAAATTGTTATTATAAATTGTTACCATTTAAAAAAAATACAAGCCTGGAAATATCTCACACAGTCAGTCAGAGCTTACCTGGGGTTCATGAGGCAGTAGTTGTTAGTGACGTTTGAGATTTCAATGGTCACACTTCTCTTGCTGGCCACATCGGCCGCGACAGCTTCGGCTGACTCTGTCATGTTCGAATGGCCGTGAGATCCGCTTGCAAAACAAAGGTAATTTGGATGTTAACCAGCTGAACCGAACAACATAACAGCTGCGACTAGCTCTTCCCTCCTCTCCTAAACAAGCTGGGAATCATGAGAATCATCATATCTTATTACTTCATAAAATATCCTCCTGACCTCTGCTCTGTCGTGTTGACATTACATTGATCTTCTGAAGTGCACACAGGCTGGAACTGGGTATGAATGATGCATTTCAGAGGCTAATGAGATTTCAAAAAAGTCGTGAACAATCAGAGAATTGCTCTCTTTGCCTCATTAGAGAGTGTACCTCTTCAATTACGGCACTAAGTAGCATGCAATAATGAAGTTAGAGTGAAAACACTAGAGAAAATGATCACTCCTTTTATCAACAGATATAAGATACAAATCAAACAAATGCCCCATCAGGCTTCTGTACGCCTCGACAAATTGCTTTTTTCTTTTAGAGTCATGAGCTAATGAGCCATTCTCTGTACTGCCTCGCATAAAATTATTTTATTATTTTATTATTGTAAGTCTTATTTCCCCCCCAAACGCTCAAAGTGACTTACCTGCTGAGAACCTCAGTCGGTGCTCCCAAGTTCCAAAGTGGGAAAAGTTACCTGAAAGGGAGGTGCTCTGAGTCTCTCTCTCTCTTTTTGTTTTGTTTTTTTGAACACAGATGTATGCCATCATCCAGGAAACCCTCCCACTTGCAACACAACCCCAGTTGGACAGCACACACCCTCTTTCAACACACATTTATCACCCACATGGAGAGACTATGAGAACAAATCTTCCTGTATTTTCCCCTGTGGTATCAAAGTACCACACCCTTTTCTGTGGAACAGTTTCCAGCAGCGTCCCATGGCTCCCGACCTGTCCCGACCTGAGGTGGCAAAAGTACAGACGCTCTTTACTCAAGCAGAAGCACAGACACTTGTGTAAAAAAAAACTCAAGTAAAAGTACTGTTTCAACGTCTTACAAGTAAAAGTGAGAATGTACAGGCTCTGAAATGTACTCAAAGTAAAAAGTAGACATCTGAAAGACGTTTCTACCTGTTTTGTCTTGTTTTGTCTGTTGTGTAATATCGAGAAGGTGGTGAGCAATGATACAAACAAAAATAATCAATAATTCTCCTCATATGCATTAAAACCAAAGTAACAAACCTGTTTCTAAAATGTATGGAGAAGGTACAGATACTTGTGTAAAAATTATGGAGTAATAGTGAAATTTGTGTGAAAAATAAATACTCTGTCATCAGAGATTAAGGAAACATGTTCAGTTGAAATACTCTGCCCCTGATTTGTGTGATTGTTCGCCTGTTTTGTGTTAATTGGAGTTCAGATTAATGCAGAACGAGTTGGTGTCTGTTTATGTTCTGTAAGAAAACATCAAAAATCTTTTAGAAGCAAATTGAGCACAATGTGATGTTTGTCAGGCAGAAGGCAGGCAGTGAGTGAACTTAAACAGTGTGTATTTCCAGATCAGTGTGCCCTTGTTTTCAGGATAACAAGCTTAACTTTACATCAACAGACAGTAATGAACATCTGATCATTTACAGTGGAGGCTTGTTATTGTCAAATTACAGCATTGCACTTGTCTTGAACACCTGAAGTGTTCCTACAGCCTGCCTGAGCTTCTTTAAGTCT
>JAJHUR010113829.1:18281-41841 GCA_027495735.1 Lutjanus campechanus | reverse complement strand
ACCATCAAGTTGAAAGTAAATATTAAAGTTTGGACATACTTGCAAAATGTTCGCTGCCATGTTTTTAAAAATCTGCTCATTTTGAACGTGCAAAATGTTCTTACTGAATATATCTGCAAAATAGCTTTTAATTGATTTTCCTTACAATTCTGCTCTTGGAAACTAAATCATGATTAAGATGTTTACAGTTAAAGGACCAGTGTGTAGTATATAGTGGCATCAGGTGGTGATGCCACTTCCAAGCATGTCAGAGAAACCATGGTGTCCATGAAACTTCTGAAAAACGTTGAAAAGCCTGTGGTTGGTTTGTTCATGTTGGGCTACCGTAGAAAAATATTGGTGCGACATGCTGGCCTCCATGGAGGAGGACCCTGCGCACCCTGTCGATATCAGCACCTCATTCTAAGGTGAGAAAAGATCAGTGATTCTTATTTTCAGGCGACTAACAAAATATATGTGTGAATATTATATTCAATTTCTGACATTTTCTGCCAATACATTTCCCCCAAATTTGACACACTGGTCCTTTAATTAAAAGTGCTGCATGTGACATTCGCTGCCACTAGAGGTCGCAGTACAGCATCCCCAATTTCTAGCGTCAAACTCTTTACCGTACATGTATCCAGCCCCTCACCTCAACCTGAACAAATAGTCACATCACATTAGAATAAAATATTCACCTTGAACGTGAAGTACAAATGCAAATGAGTTGCATTATGAATGCAATATGCAGGAGATCAGGAAATCAGAAACCACAATAATTTACATACTATAAGATCACCTACATAACATGCATACTGGATTCATCCTTGTTCATAGATGCTGAACTGTGTGGGCTGAAACTGTAAACTCACCAGACAAGGGCTCGGTGTTGTGGTACTAAACATTCAGCGATGCCATGTGATATGTCATGTGTCACATTTGTATGTGTGTGGGTGTTAAGTGGTCGTCTGTTTTTTTTTTTTCCTGTAGAGGTCAAAAGGCTGTTTGTAGTAATGGAGCTTTTTTCTGGATGAAAAGACAGCGGTGTTGTGAGGAAACGTATTGACGAGAAAACCAATAGAACTGTTCATCTTTCCTGATTCATTGGCCCGTACATCAAAATTGGGAAGCCTCAGTGCTGATGGGGTCACACTGCCCTTTTTATGATATTGGGCCCCTTATTCTACAACACACACACACACACACAAAAGTTGAGGGCACTTAAAAATTCTATTATAAAACTTGACTTCTACTTTTTACTTCCCATTAAAGTCCATTGCTTAAATTCTAAAGTACTATGGCTGCTATGAAAGGATGCCATCATTTTTATCAGTTTAATTTGAACCAGACTAGATCCCCACTGCTTCATGTTAGTGTTTGTTGCTAAGCGTTAGCTGAATTACTGTCCGTCAAAATATTAACAATATTACCAAGTTCTTCTACTTGCATGGTCACAAAATAGTTCATTTGACCATTTCAAATAGAACTGGAGAATAAGTGTTTTCTAATCTGCTGCCTCTTAGGTAGCTTAAACACTTTTGTTGTCGCGATACAGAAGATACAGGCTATTAATTTCGCAGATACAGAATGTGAAAATGTCAGCAGAGGGTAGAATACTTGGATGAAAGTGAAGGCTGAAGGACATGTTGAGGACTGTGAGGAGCATAACGAACATTTTTCATTTCCGAGTGACCAGAAAAAAACACCAAACTTGCAGTGCTTAGCACAGAATGGACGCACAGTGCCTGAACACTCTACTGGTGTTTGTAGCATAGTGTAAATACGCAGCACCCATTGCAGCAATTGAAAAAAATAAGCTAGAAAAATAACTACTATAACTACTTGGTTAAGGTCAGAGGAAGATCACAGTGTCAAAAACCAGCAAGTGAATAAGACTATCACCCAGTGACACCCATTGTGCAGCCAACAACCACTCATCCTGGCCATGTTATATTCTCAGAAGGTCATACTACCTCCACTAGAGATGGGACTGATCCAATCATAGCAAAGTTTCATACCACCCTGTGTTAGTTATTTGAAAGTACTCCTGTATATTAGCAATGCAAATTGAAACTTGAACAGTGTTATTCACATTCACTATGCATTAACATGTTCAAAGTTGTGGTGTGAATATACAACTGATGTGAAGAAATTACACAAACCAAATAGGCTTTCCGGATGATCAAAACCTTACGTGCATCAACATCAGCTGACACAGTTGACCCTAAATTGAAGTTCAGTTTCAGCCTCATGTAATCTTCTTACCTCTATTACTGATAACAGAAAAAAAGAGCTCTGGTATCAGTATAATTTTGGAATTGGCAGGTATTGAAATACAGAAGTTAGAATCAGATTGGATCGGTCCATCTCTAACCTCCATTTCTGCTACAGAGAGGACATTTGCATCACCTCGAGAGCTGGCTTCACAGGAGATTCTGAGTGAGTAATGTTATCATTTTTTCTGGTGAGATTGAGAACAGTGACCTTCCACAGTTATAAACCTGTCGGGCATCTTTACAACACATTCAAACTTCACTTTTACAATGAAAACCTAAAGCTGGAGGATGCACAAAGAGCCCGATTTACTGAAGGTTTGCGTGTGTAAAAAACGTGTTTAAACTTGATACCACCCGCAAACAAATGTGCAAACTGATCTACTAACTGTGCGCACTGAGGATTACGGCTTTAGAGTGTGAAAGACAGCACGCATTGTCCGTTTAGCACATTTGCCTTGATGAACATGCACTCTAGTGTGCAAAATAATGGGAGGAAAAAATGCAAATAGGTTAATTTAGCACACACGCTGCAATTTACCAAGACTGAAAATAATTTGCGGTGACCGTGACTGCGTCTGTATTTAATACGTTTGAAAGGAAGGTGCTAATTGGCCCAGCGTTGTGCACAGATGGCTGCTGTTATTGTAGCGAGGAGGAGACAATCTGATTTAAAGTCATTTGTTATGAGCTGTTTGGGGGATACATTTATTTTTATTTTCATCCAACAATCGTTAATGCAGATAAACAGCGTAATTAAAAATAAATTTATTGCAGCCTATTTGCAGCCAAACGAAACTGAACATTCACAGCCACGGTAGCCTAAAGAAAATTAACACCGACCTTTATTATGTCTATGCATTTCCTTCTTTTTGCCAACATTTTGAATTGGGGTTTTTTGGCAGACAGAGGGCAATGAATTTCTTCTTTCTTCTTCTTCCTCTTATTATCATTAATGATAATCGTTTATAAATTTATTTATTTATTGAAGATAGTTGAATAATTTAATCAGTTGTTCTTAACTTCTTTTTCTTTTTTTGTGCTGTAGCTCAAAAAAAAAGTTTATTTGCCTCTTGCACTAACACCTCCATGGGATCGAATTTCACGCAATTTAGCACTCTTTATTTGGGGTCTTAAAGCGATACTCCACCCAAAAAGGAAGATTCACTCAATCACCCCTGTGCTGATGAGAGGATGGGTGAAGATCTTTAGTTCACAAAACACTGCCGGAGTCTCAGTGGAAAACAGGATTGCAGCTAAATTCAGTACAATTAGAGTGAATGGTGACACAGTTTAAAACGTACACAAAACAAACACAAAATGTCTCCATCCTGTAGCCTCCCAGGTAGCATGTAAACATGATGTATCGCGAGACTTCGTATTTCTCTTAACAGATGCACGTGTGAAAATATCGCGAGATCTCGTGTGCAGCCGGCTCGAGTCTGAGAGGCTACAGTTGACGTTTCAGCTAAAAACATGTGGTTAAATTTGAATGTCGCAGCACACGGACACTTGGATTACACTGCACGAGCAGGATGGAGACATTTTGTGTTTGTTTGGTTTTAAACTGGGTCACCATTCACTCTAATTGTACTGGATTTAGCTGCAACCCTGTTTTCCACTGAGACTCCGGGAGTGTTTTGTGAACTGGAGATCTTCACCCATCCTCTCATCAGCACAGGGGTGAGTAGATATTGAGAGAATCTTCCTTTTTGGGTGGAGCATCGTTATTTGCTCTGATTCTTTTTTTCTTTTTTGTTCACCTTTTCTGTTGCTTCTCCTTTCCCTCCTTTGCCTTTCCTGTCCAGCCCATTCCTCCCTTTTGATGCACGTGATTCCATTTTTATCATTCCTATCTTTACACTACCTTTGCTTTGCACTATTTCCCGTCCTTTCAGTTCCGAACTTCTCTATTTTCATTAAATTTACCCTTTTCATTTCCCTTCCCATCATTCCTTCCTTTACCCATCCCACCGCTTTCTTAAAAGAAAGTGATTGAAGGAAGAAGAAATGGAGGGAAGGATGTACGAGTTAAAGCACTGAGAAAGAACAACAGCTGGTGTGCATCAGGAGTGAGAGGTGAGAGGTGAGTCAAGGTACTGCAGAGCCAGCAGAGCATGATGGGAAGGTGATGTGATGCCATTTTTCTTGATTTTTTCCCCCCTCCTACACAGGAAGGTTTTCAAATTTCACCTTTTGCCTTGAAACCTGCATTCAAGAACGAGAAGGATGTGTTTGTAGTGCTCAAATTAACACGGGAAAATGCTCTGCAGGTGTGACATTTTATTCTATTCTGCGAGGTGAATTAAAAGAACAAGACAAAGAATGTGAACAAATGACATATGAAAGAAGACGAGGATAAGAAGAGGTGGATGTAAATGAAATATTACACTTCTGTCTAGTTTTTCTTTTGCTCTTGACATTTATGCTCCTAGCTGTCCCTTTTTTTGTGTGTCATCAGATAGGAGTGGATGTGATATATTTTAAAGGTCTCTGGTCAGTTCACTCCACTTACTCTCTGTCTCAGCAGCAAAATTAGTGAGACAGCGAAGGCTTCAGCATGATTTAACTCGAGGCCAGCCGGGGCTCATGTGGGTTCTACACCCTCGTAACTTAACGATCTATAAAACCAATTGATGAACTTTTGAAGTGGCGAACAGAGAATTCACGGCCGAATAGTCCAGAGGCATTAAGTAACTACAATGACATTTTCTAATGTATTCAAGTGTATAAATTTAAAGGAAAGTATTTCAAATTCACTCACACTGTCACTTTTTAAAGTAATAAGCCATGATTGCTTCATATAAATCAAATAATGTTTGTAAAAGCTCTTTCAAGGATTGATTCGGCACCATTGTGATTCTGCTTTTTATCAATACATCAAATCATTTGACATTTGATTTTTTTTTTTAAGTCCAGGAACTATGCTAGCAGCCCTTAATGCACCTCAGAGAGGAAAATGGTTGTTTACGACTAGGCGGAAGCACTTCCCTTGGCGTGGCACACCGCTCAAAATTGCCACCCAGCAAGTCGCTTCGCCTCGGTAAATCTCTATGCTTCTGCGGTGAGTGAAGAGCAATTTTCCTGTCATATAGGCAGCTTTACGCCTACCATGATTAGAATGCTTGATGGTATTTGATCAGATTTTGAATTTTTAGGGCTGTAAAAAAATCTTACAAAAAAAAAAAAAATCTTGGTTTACTGACATTCTACCTACTCTTCAATCAATTGATTGGTTTATGGGTACAAAATCAGCATTTGAGTCACAGTGCTTCACGTGAATGGATGCTAATCAAAGCTGTACAACTTTGCCAAGTACATGAATTGCTGCTGATCATTTCTTTTTCACACATGCATATGAAGTTACCTTCAGGACATGTCTATGAAGTACATTTAGTGTTACATACAACAGCAACACATTCACACATACAGGGCATATACAGTGAGCATATCACATACAGTGACAAGTGTCACACCAGCTTCCATATACAAACACAGCTAAGTGCTAAAGCAACTTACACTGCGGAATAAACGTCCAGAAAAAGCAACATGAATAAACAGTTACTGTTTATACCCACACTTCTCATTATTTAGTTGTTTCAATTGAGGATTAAAAGGATGGTTCACCCAAAAATGAAAACTCAGTCATTATCTACTCACCCTCATGCCAAGTGAAAGTTGTTCTTTGATCCACAAAACACAAAACAGAATCTTCCAAACATTGGAAGTGAGTGACCAGCCAACATGCCAAGTTGACTAAAAAAAATGTTATTTACACCATGTTTTTAGCCTGAATCTTCACTGTAGATCCTTCAGCTTGGAGCCACGTTCACATGCACATGCACACTGTCTGAAGTGTGTGTGTGCGTGTTGTGACGGTGTGCAAACGGCACTTTTGGAGACTTATTATGTCAGACAAACAGTGTGGAGACATTTTGGGGGTCTTCTTCCCGTTGTTTTTTACGTTTGAAAACTGGTCACCATTCACACTGCAGTGCTGATCAGTCGTTGAGGTTGGAAAAACTACTTGCCAGCCCTCACTGAGAAAGCAGTCTGAGGTACACATGTCATCAAAATAAACTTTTTATCCACTCAGCTCTTCTGTCCTCTGAGGCTGGGAGCTGATGTTGTGGTTTATGCTGGTTTTTGACATGGTGTCAATTAGTTTGGAGCAGAGTAAATGTTCAGTAAATAGACTGTCACTCAAAAATAAAATATATCAGGTCTGCATACGTCCTGCCCCCGACAATAATGGATTAAGAAGCACTTCTCTATTTATTAAAGTAACAGCAGGAACCGTCCACTTTGTGAATGTAAGCCTAGTATTCTCTCTCCTTCTAGCTCTATTTTTGTTCTCAAACAAAACCTGAGGGAAACATCTGTCTCTTTAGCTGCTGAATGCTTGACTATGTTCACCAACTAGTTGCTAACTTTGTTTGGTAGTCTGCAGTGGGTTTTGGGAAATGATTCACTGAAAACAGCTGAGACACTGAGAGCAGTAAGAGTGAACCAGCTGACACTTGTTGCACAGTATCGCTGTAGATCTGTGAGGAACTGCAGAGTCAGGTAATAATTATCTGGGGTTTCATTACTATGAGCAACTCTGTTTAAGTGTCATGTGATCCATTGTTAATTAAAAATATTGATTAAAGCAGCATTAATTTTATACTGAAATGTATCAATTTAACATTGTTTTATGAAAGCTAATAAAATACCATCTTCATGTCAGAGTCTTTTTCAGGGATGACATATTGACATGTTGGAAAAGCACAGGTGTAAATAATTAAAGTGATTAGCCAACAGCCGCATTACATTTAGCTGCTTCAGGTTCAGGGTTCTGGCATTGTGCATGCTGGCTCACTGTCACACTGCCATGGTGTTCTGGGACACTTAAATGGAACAGATGAGCCATCGCTAATGTTATTAGTAACACCAGTGCTTTTCCTACTGTGGCAAGCCAAAATGTGTGAAAGGGTATATTTTGGTTGTCTGAGAGCAAACGTGCCAGTGGATCGGCCCATTAACACTACTGCTAGCTTGGCTACCCATACAGTAGAAGAAGAAGTGGATGGAGCTTCCAGAAAAGTGAAGCCAATAAGGAAGTGCTTTGAACCTGCATTCTTTCTAATGGCCACCAGGGGGCGACTTCGCTGGTTGCAAAAATAGGTTGATTGTATTGAGTGTAACACAAAGTTACCCTAATTCTCACGTCATGTATGACCTCTGTAAACAGTTTCCTAATGAGTTTATGGTCTCAGTGCTAGCTGAGTCTTTTTTTATACAGCAGGATGTTCATTTTGTAAAGTATGGCCCCATTTAGAGTAAAATAGAAGATAAAGCAGGAGCGAGGCTACCGAGAGCTTGACAGGTCATCAAAAGAAGTCCACCCAGTGCAACACACAGGACTCACGAAACTCAGATCAAACTATAAAACTGGACAGTACTGATCAAATATGGATCAAGATTATGTTGCTCCATTGCCTATTTTGCGCAAAAAAATGTAATTCAGCATATTGTGTCACGTCATGTCCAGGAAGCTCTTATGAGATTTGTACATATTGTTTCTTCATTGTGCAATTATGTTTTATCATGTGACAATACTGTGGATAAGATATGTATAGGTTTATGGACAAAAAACACCTGGGCATAGATCATGGTTTGGGTTATATTGTTCCCTCTTGTGAGATCTTTCATAGTTCTGGGGTTCCCTTCCAACAGAGTGTTCTGAAACTCAGGCAAAGTAGTAACAAACTTGATCTGTAGTAAATCAGCATTGCCTAGGTTTACGGTTTGATCTATTTCCCAACCAGGCAAGCCAAAACAAGCTCTTTACCCACATGCTCTGGTTGCAAAAGAATCAGATGGCAAGTCCCTTAATTCACAAACCAGTGGATGACATCACATGGCTCTGTCCAATAACGGCTTGATTCCACCAGGTACGGGTAGAAGCACAAAAAGCAAAAAAAGAGAGGACCAAATCAACAAAATCCAAGCCGGTCAATGTAATCGGGAAGGTAAAAATTCACCACTACTGAAACACTTCTGAAACCCTGCTGGTGGGACATGTACTGTAGCCATATGGAGGAGGGATCAAAACCATGGTGGAGACGTGCTGTGCCCTGTGGAATGAACGGGTAATATAATGTCAATGCATGGCTACCAACATGCCCTTTGTATTTTATAGCATAACAAAAGTCTCTCAGTAAAAGTTTAGATCCAGAGATGGAGAAATTAAAAATGTTTGACTGCACTGTTTTGATGATTTATCATCGAATCATTTTATGTGGTAGGGAACAGGTCAGAGGAACGCTGCATTTCTGTGCACTTGCAGCATAATTGCAGCATAATTTCCATTTATCCAAAGTGAAACACCAGTGTCACCAGCCATCAGTCCCCTTTCAATGGGATTTCCACACGCTCGCTGCCTTTTTTAATGTTATCCCCCAGCAATGATGATGAATAACTACAATTATCCAAAGCCCCAGAAAACCATGTGTTATTGATGGCGGATGCTTAGAGGAGCAAAACAAAGCTAGAAGAAAAAAAAAAAGAGCTTCCCTCCTGTATTCATGAGTGCTGCTTTATCTGAACTGAAACACACAGATAAAGGCCTAACATTAAAGCCCGGTGAAAGAAAAATTGTTTCTATATATACACATATCCCCACAAGAGAGAAAAGTAACAAAATAAGCAAAAAACTGTATCTGAAGAAACTCTAAAATAGGACCTTGTGTGCTGCAGTTTTAGAGGTGAGTGGGAGACGGTGCAACGCAGCTTTTAGTCAGTAATCAAAAGGTCACGCGTTCAATGACATCCAATGTTTCCATCATCCTTTAGTTCGACAATCTTTTTCAATTTCTTGATGGAATTTGGTTGGCATCGCTTTCTGTGAAACACTTCTGAACTTCAATCGTGCAATAAAACTTGTCATGTAGCTACAGGCTCCATCTATCCATGGCTGCAGCGTGGTCTATGTAGAAAAGGTATCCAGTGGCTGCTGAAAGTCCTGATATCACATTCATCCCATCGCTTTATGCATTCTAAAATTATGGCAATGTGTTTCTTAAGTGTAGTCTCATAAATGATGTCATAAACATCATAAATTCTCCTTGTCATGTCAGCAGATGAAGGCACACAGGCTTGTTTGATTGACAGCAGCCGCTGTTGCGCTATAGGGAATGATAGGCAAAGTGAACAAACTTGCGCTGTAGCCTACATGTCATGGGCAGACTGTGTGTTGTTAGTGGTGATGAAGACTGCTGCTGCATACAAATAGGGTTGTGTTTACTGTGTTCATGAGAAGAGTCCATATAAATATGAATCTCTTTTCTCAGTTCTGAGGGCTTCGGTTTCTACACAATTCAGGGTTGCAAAAATATCAGATTTCAGAGATTCTTGCAGTGATGTTCGTTTTTCCACTGCTGTTAAAGATAAAGCTTTCTTTCTTGGGCTAGCATTTTGTCAGTTGAATCAAATTTGGCTACCTAGTATGAAAATTCAACATTTATGTTTTTTCAGTCCAGTGCACTAAAGTAGAAATATGAACCAAGGCAATTTTAGTGAGTTTTATTTTGTTTCTGTCAAGTTTGAACGAATCTGATGATGATATTAATGGCAGAGTCAGTAGGATTTGTCCGAACTGTTCGTAAACACATCAGGACATCAAATACCAATGTTTTGGCTTGGTGAAAAGTCCCGAGCTCTGCAAAATAGTGAGAAAAATTTTAGGAAAAGGTTACAGATTATGCCTTTAAAATTACAGTTCTGCAAAGGGAGTCTGGGTAGTTTGGCAAGCACAAAACAGCTGTTTCTGGTTAGACAAAAAGGTTTCTCACTGTAGCGATCATTTTCATTATGTTGTCAGACACTTAGAATAACAATCTGAGCCTGTCAGTGGCAAAAACAAGCGCAATCAGGCATCATCTGCCCTGTGTGCTCCACGATGCGCTCTGATAGAGCGCTGACAGCACATCGCACGTGCTCCCTCTCCATCACTCCCTCCTGTTTTCATAGTGAGTTATGTCATTTATGATTTTGAGACTTGGTTTGTAAAGTTAACAGTCTGACATGCTGTTGCATTGTGTGACAAGGATTTTTTTTTTTTTTTTTAATGCGCCAGCTTATATGATTCCCTTTATTTATAATTCCTCAGCGAAATATTATCTGTGTGAATTTTTGTAAGCTTCCATCTGGTTTATCCTGAAATTGTAATGCACACTGACTGGAAAGGGAAAAGAAACAAATGCTTTGCTGCTCTGACTGATGATTCAAATCTTTGACTTGCAGGGGGCAGCCATACTTTACTATTTTAGGCAAAATCAGCTGCTTTAAACTTTCGTGCACCCCACTCAGCCCACTATAACTTCAGCTGCAGTTCTCTCACAAGGGGCCAGAATATTCAGCTCATATCTCCCAGTGGATTGTTATCTGAACTCCACTTTGTCAGTTCTGTCCCAGCAGCCTCCTTACTCCTTCCCCACATCAAACTCCATATTGAGGGAAAATACAGGTAAGAATAATGTCATTCTGTATATCTTTTTATCGCCAGCAAAAGGTGTCACACATGCCTCCAGACTGGCTCCCTTTCATGCGTATCATTTTCCCTCCTTCCATCGTTTCCTCTGCCCTCTCATGAAAGGAGCACCCCCACCATTAAGTGATAAAAGCAGAGAGAGGGATGGAGGAAGGAGGGGAGAAAAAAGCGGGAACACCAAAGGGATGTAGACATGGAGGATGGAAGAACGCGAGGCAGGCAGATATCGGGGGTATGAGGAGGATGTAACTGAGATAAAAATCCATTTGAGCTCAAGTGGGGTTGGGAGGAAGCTAACAATTTTCTGCATGAATCGGCTTGGCTCATCATAGCTGTCAGGGGAAATGTGTCGGTAACATTGTGCGTGTGCATGTGTGTGTGATATGATAAACATTTGCAGCCGCTTCCAGCTTTTTTTTCTTCCTACAGCCCCCCTCCCCTCACCCCGCCAAACCTCAGGCTTTCGGCAGCTTTTCCTTCGAATCTCACGGCGCAAAGTGGACTCGCGCACTGTGTATAAGTGATTACATCAGGTTTCTCCCCCAGCACTGAGCTTCTCCTGAACGGAGGAGGAGATTTGATTAATTTGGCAGCTTCTTTTGAGGACATCGTCCAGGTTTGGCTGGCAGAGGAGGGGGCCGTGGGAGTGTGTTTACTTTTCTATTTGGTCCGTTAAACCACAGAAATGAAGGAAGGAAAAAGAATCTGAATTGCTGACTTTTCATGGAAACCCATGATGATTTATCTTTGACTGTGAACAGATATGGCCGCTGTGGAGGAAGAATAAAATAATTGGATCACCTTAACTCTGGGTGTCACTGAGTTGACAAGAACTATGATAAGTCAGGCGAGTACCAGGTGTGTTTTTTACAACATGTTTATAATAGTTAATGTAGATATCAAACTACATGACAGATGTGGGGGCGTTGGAAACATGTTTCCATGAAACAACTTGCTTTATCCCATTTATGTGTGTGGAAATGGAAAGTGTAGATGGTTCCAACAAAAAAACTAGCATGTCAGGATTTGTGTGCCTCTCCTCTCACCTAATTTGTGTAGGTAGGTGACTATAAATCTACATGTTTGAATATTACAAGTAGAGTCCCACAGTGGTCGGTATTAAGCCCCAAATTGTTTGGTCCATATATAAACCACACAGGTATCAAGAATATTGATTGATTATTTGCGGACAATACTGATATTTTCTGTGATGAAAATTTTGAAAAAATAAAGATGTGGTTGACAAAGTAGCAAAGACAGTTTTATTATAGACAGTGTAAAAGAATACATTTTTGGGTCTGAGCAAAGCTGGAACAGAGCAAAGAAACAATTTACTCCCTGGCATCATACAAAAAGAGTTTTTGAGGGAAATATAATTTGAAATGTGTTTTCACACCATTATTTAAAATATGTGCATATAAACAAACAAACAAATTAAAAATAAAAGAAATTATTTTTGCAAGGTACAGAAATGGGGGAGGGGAATTTAAAGCATGTTAATGTTGATTTTCGGTTATTTTTTCTTTTCCTTCTCACAATATTGCTTCTGAAGTTTTGTTGATGAGGTTTAAAGAGGTTGAACAGTGCTTTAGTTGTGGGGATGGACGCTGAGGAGTGATTGAGTTTATGAGATTGATTGATTATTGATGGATTAGTAAAACGGGGGTAGGACTAAACATGGATGTTGCTTCTTCCTACTCCTTTTGGACATTAAATATTAAATTATGTTGCTCATTGAAAGTCTGTAGATTGTTTATTTTTTTCCCCACAAATATATATTTTTTAAATGTTCAAAATAAATCAAATTGAACAACTTCTATGATGCTTTCTGTTGCACTGAGCCATAGGAGCACAGAGCGCTCTCCTGTATACAATTGTTAACATGGTGAATCAAAGACAAATGCTGTTTTATGTCATGTCTGTGAATTTAGAAGTATTAGAAATACCAAATTAAACACAGCAGCACATCATTGGGATGGAGCCCCCAAAAACCTGAACACCATCTATGCCAGTCAACAGAGGAAGAAGGCCAATTGCATTATCACGGATGCCACACACTCTGTCCACTCCCTGTTTGAACCGCTGCCGTGCAGCAAACTGTCTGGGACAATAAGATCCAGCACCAACAGACTCAGGAATTGATTCCTTCCCAGAGCTGCGGCCTCCATCACACCCCTCACTGTGTCTGCCCAACCATAGAACATATTCCAAGAACTGTGAGTACACTCACACACACACACATCAAGGACTGTGACACTAATACAACCCTCAGGGTTAGGGACAGCAGCCACAGACACAGACATAGACCTGAGTGTCTACTTATTAATACATTTCATACAAATACAAATTTGTAAAATTATAAATAATCCATTTTAAGTACTGCTGCTATTACTACTCCTTTTCTGGTACTGCTGTTATTTATTTGATTTGCCTAGAGAGAAGCCATGCATAATTTCACTGTACATGAATATAATGACAATAAAGATCATTCGATTATTCCATTCATTCAAGATGATGTTAGGTGAGACAGCGAAGTTGGTCCCCGGTACCTTACTGATCCCCTCCGTGCATCACCCAAATTTCTGATAGAAGGCAAGCTGTGATTGGACAGATCCATGTCACTTTGTTAAGTCACAGGAAGCATTTACGAGTACGATGTCAAGAATCTGGCCCAGTAACCATGAAAGACAAAAATATTGCACAGTGTCTTTTCCAGTCACGACCTTCCAGAATAATTAGGTTAGTGTTCACGACCCCCCCAGTCTGTCCAAGCTTGTTCAGGGATTACTATAACACATAAATATTACTAGTCTCTATGCTGAATGTCCTTTAGGGCCTGACATCACTGAGACCTGCTTCCTGACTCTCATTCTGTGCTGCTTACCACAATATTCTGTTTTATTTTTAGTCTCCACAACCATCTGGCAACCCCCTAGAAATGATCTCCTGACCTCCGGGTTAAGAACCACTACATGAGACTGCATTGGGTTTGGTCATCTTTTTTTCAGCAAGGATAAACTTATTAGAAATGTGCTTTGTTGTCTCTATTTTAGTGCTTTTAATAATTGTGAAGAAAAAATGTACTAGGACAGGTATTTGTTACTTTCTTTTGAAGGATGTCCTTGTTTTTGTTGCTTTTGTTTTTGGGATTCTATCTATGTGTATTTGTCCTGTTTTTTTAAGACATGAAGGACCATGGTGGAAATAAATGTTAAACGTTTAAACGTTCCTTCAATTGATCGTCTTACATATTCATAAAATCATTCAACCAACCAACTACTCAACCAACTTATCAATCAACATTTCTTTAAATAAAGAGAGTCTTAAGATTTCTGGATCTGCTCAAGGTTTCAACCTGTTAAAAGCAGGTTGTTCTGAGTGGGAACTATTGGATTTGTGTAAATATTATTAGAAAGAGTACAGTCTCAGACCTGCTGTATATGAAAAGTGCTCAGAGGTAGCTTCTGCTATGATTTGGCTCTATCTAAAGACATCTGCTCGATCGTTTGTGCAAATAGATGAATGAGAATGAGTTGTCTGTGGTTATATCATCATTCAGTGTGTCGCTTTATCCTCCTGCACTCAAATCAATCCCATCAATTTCGCTTTCATCAACCTCCTTATTGAAGCATGCTGAATAAAGTTTGGGATCATGCCTTCATAATGGACAAGCAGATGTAATTGTCTGGAAACCACTTCACTGCCTTTACTCAATGTAAACAAAGCACCTCATAGGATAATAATAACTCAGTAATCAAGCCATCATCCATCTCACCTAGTTTGTAAGGTTTACTTCTGTTTGTTTCAGCAGAGACGATGCTGCATCCACACAGGAAGTGTAGCGTGAGCAGCATGTTAGTAGAGCAGCAGCTTCAGTCCTCCATCTGTATCTACACAGGGTGCTTTCGGGAACAGTACCTAGTGTAGGTCACTGGCATTTGCCAGCGCTCGGAGCCCAACACACAAACAGTGTGCACTTAAAACCTAAGAGGCATTTATGCATGAGTGACACACGAGATGTTATGCAGCCTATGTAGAGTGCTTGGATTGATTAAAATAGAAGCACCTCCTCAGCTGTCAGGCGTGTACTGTACATGCCTCGACAGGAGCTTCTTTACCTAACTTGTAGCATTTACTTCATACTGTTTTAATCAAGGAATCAAGGTCATTTAATATCATACAACACAGGATTGCACAACAAAATTAGACTTGTTCCTTCATGCTACACACAAAACATAACATACAAATAATTAAGTAAATCCATAATGGAATAAGATGAAATATAAAACAAAGTAAAAATATATATATCCATATGCATATACCTCCAGGAAATAAGTTGTGAAATGCATTTTTTGCATTTGTGTCAGGTTTAAGCAACAACAAGATGGTGAAGATAATATGGTCAACATCTTCATATAGAAAGTTTGACATCTAGAAAACATTGTCCATCAACTTTGTTTGTGCACTAAGCATCATCCTTGAAAAATCAGAGTCCTCCTCCCGTCATCCTGTCAGAGCCTTGTGTGTTGCATCCCATCAGCTCAGAACTGGTGCTCGTGTCAAGTCCATTTCCTGTTCTTATTCATGCACACTCAGATCCCAGCTGTAGCATGGCTCTCACCCCCACTCACCTCCTCTCCTCCTGAGGTGGTCTGCAGCTTTGCATCAACCTGATCTGACTGAATGTTTGAAAGATGCCAAGATGAAAGATGCTTTAATCCAAACCCTACACTTCCTTTTCCAATGCCAACAGGATGTACTTCTGTCATAGTTGATGCACATTTCAGTAATAAACCTCCAAAAAGTAGCACAGTATGAAGGAGATGCACATGCACAGCCATCAATGCAGTAGATAATTTATGCAGTTTATTAGTGCAAATCAAAACAAATGAAAAAAGTGCTTCACAAGAATTGCTTTGAAACTTTCTGAAGTTCCAAGAAAGAGATTTTTCTTTGACATTTGTGCTGAAATATGTTTGTGTTTTGCCTGTTTTTATCTCTCAAGAAATTATCAGGCACACAAATAGCTGTGTAAACTCAGTTAAATTGAAAAATACAAAATCACCAAAAAGGAGTGGCAACCGTCTCAAAGTATTTCCTCCATAACATTTACCAGAAGCACACGGTTTTGCTTCCTTGATCATTTTAGAAACAGCTTTCTACTTGAGCCTGCATCTCCTGTCTGCTTCCCTTAAATAGGTCAGAGGAGGTGAGACGAATCCTTTGAGTTTAAGAGCTCTTCATATACAGTTTTCTAACTTCACAATTTATACAGATTGTGCCCCGACCAGCAGCGCTGAAATTGGATGTATATGAGAATAAATAACCATTTGCAGATTTGTTTTCAATGGGGTAAACACATTCTGTCAGCAGAATGTCTGACCCCACCGTGGCCCCCCGAGTGTGAAGCAAAGCTATTTAAATTACACAAGAACCCAATCTGCCGTGGCATTCACATACACAATCACAAACTCACACACGCAGACCGTAAAAACGCAGACATACCCTGTCTTGACAGAATAAAAACCGCCATGGGGGCTTTAGCCCACAAAACTCCACAGACTCCAAGACATAAACACTCTCATTTAGGCTCATGCATTAAGTCCAGGCAGTGCTAAAGCTACCAGACAACAGATAAACAAAAGCAAATTAAAAGCGAGAGCCCCTCGCTGATACTAAATACTCCATAAAGCTCCCTGAACAACCTCTAACATCTTCAATGATTATATGGCAGTCAGACTTAAAACAAGAGGGGGTGGAGGCACAGCGGGAAGAGGGAGAGGCTGTGGAAACAAAATTAGTGATGTTTTGGGCGGAGGGAATAGAGAAAGTGAGGTTAGAAAAACAGATGAAGTGAAAATGAACTAATAAAAAGAGATCAAACCTAGTGAAAACCAAAGAAGTTCAACCCAACAAAAACTAGCAAGAACATCTGTCCGTGGCGCTGCCAGTGAAGACAGATGTTTATTTTGTCAGCTACTTCTTCTTCTTACCACAAAACTACTGGGCTGTTTGGATGTGATGTATCATTCTGGCAGTGAATCTTCCAATTAAGTCTCAGCCAAGTCCAAACCAGACAAATCGGTTGGCCACTAGACTTCTCTTATGTTTTGTTGTGGAGCTTTACTTTGACCAGTACTTACCGGATCAATCACATTGCAGGAAACAAAACAAGAACACGATGTGCGAAAGACCAAAACTTTGAGCAGGGCACTAAAGGGACAGTAAAGGAAAGGTTTGGCTGAAGCTTAAAGGTATGTTCAGACAAAAAAAAAATGAAGTGAATTCTAAAGTTCTGATGGAAAAAGTGAAGCACACACAAACAAAGTTTTGTTCAAAATGGTGTAAATATGAGTTTGTGATGAATAAACTTGAATTCCAAACACACTCAAACCACAGCGGTCAAATTTGGGTAAAACAAGGTAAGGTGGACTGTCATTTTGCCCTTAATCTAAATACATTTTAAGGACAAGTGCTTTTATGGTCTTGAAGACATTTGAGGTGTTCAGCAGATGAACAAACAAATTTCTCACACGTCACTGGCTGAAATAGTAGCTTTAAAGTTACTGTAAAGCAACAATAAATGTGCGTTCTGAGTTTGTCACACCACAGATGTGTTATTAGCCATCCAACCAAATTTTAATGATTAAAAAATTGCTGAGTACATAAAATTAGGTCTTAAAATCTTAAAAACTCGCCAGCTCCGAAACGCTGGGGGTGTGTCCGCTCCACTGTGAACCACTATGACCTGAAAATAACCTGAAACATGAACACTCCTTCTAGCAGCTTTATTAGACATGTTTGAGCCACCAGAGCCAGAGGACAGTGACAGGATGGTACTTTTTTCCCCCTCAGTGTCAGGTTGTTGGAACTGAAGTGAGCTGAGGTGAACTGCTGGGCTGATTTGGAGTGAGAGAGTCGCTAAAGGTACGTTCGTAACTGACCATCAGGAAGGGTGCGGAGAGGGAAAGGCAATGTCGTTCATGTGTCGGTTCGCGGGGCTTATATAGTGTTGGGAGACCACAGCTCCAGCACATGACCAAGCCAAAAAAAATCCTGAAACCAGGAATGGTGAACAGCACTTTAATAGTCTAACTCTAGAATTCAATACTACATAGTTCTGTCTGTTCACGTGTTTCAGGAACTATGTTCTAACACGTATAATGTGTTTAGAAGAAAAATTCCCTCCCCTTCCCGTTGGAATTCCCAAATGGCTTTGTCACCTTATATTTATAATACAGTACAATTACACAACAAAAGATCAAAATGGAAAAGTATTTGTCATATGAAAACCAAAATTACAGGCTGTAAATGTATCTGTATCTGTATCTGTATCTGTAACTTTTGTAATAACAATCGTCTGGATGGCAAGTTATAGAAAAAAGTATCTGCTAAAGTGTTGTTTAAATTGTCCATCTATGTAAAAATTAATTTTGTTTTTACAGTCAGATAAGCCAGAAGTTTGTTTTTTTTATACTAGTTGCATTTTTGAAGAATGTCTTGAGGTCTTGAGTAAATAGTTGGAATGAAATAAAAGGAGAAAACAGTTTTTGAGGAATCTAGAAATGCCAGATCACACAGCAAACATTCTGGTATTTAAAGAATGACCAAGGATACAACTTTCAGAAAAATGCACAAGTATAATTGAAACAGAGGGCATTATGATGACTTCCTGTGCACCCCCGAAACCACCACCATCACTTCCCCCTGCAGAGCTGTTTCCTGCTGGATCGATCATAATGAAGGTGGGGCTGTAATGGATCGCAGCCCTTGAGGACAGCATGCTGGCCTCTGACGCTGCCTGTCAAACCAGAGATAAAGGATCAGGGATGGAGGCCTGGTCTGATTCATCACTCCCCTCCCGCCTCTACCCCGCTCTCACCTCTCCACCCGACCTGCTCATTAACATCCTGGTCGGATTACGAATGGCCTCGCTCGGCTAAGGCCACACGCAGAGCGGCTTGCTCTCTTATTCTTCCTCTGTCTTGTTCCCATTTCTCTCAACTGTCACTGCTTCTCTCCTTTTCCTTTTATTTGCACTTTCTTCCTACATTCCTCCACCTGCTGTCCTTCTCATTTCATCTTCTCCTCGACTGTATTTCTCTCCCACTCTTGCTCTATCTCCGCTGTCCTCTTTTTTTCCTTCCTTCCTTTTTCATTCCCCCTCATACGTCTCATTCTCACCCTCTGCCCTCCCTCTGCTTGAGTCAGCTTGTTATCGGTGTCATTCCCTCATCACTCCTTTATTCTTCTACTTCAGCCAACCTTCTCACCTCTCAGCATTTGTCTATCCCTTTCATTGCCCCGTTCTCCATCCATCTAATTTTCCCTGGCCTCCACCGTCTCACCCAACTACTGCCACTGTCATTAACCGTTCCTCTTCCCTGTGCCTCCGTCTCCTTGTATCAATGGGTTTTTTTTTCACTCATACATCTGAAAATGTGTCCTCTAACTGATGTAACACAGCCGCTCTCTTGGACATTTTATGAAGGATAGGGCTGATTTTATTTTATTTTTAAAAATATCAACAAATTCCCTTAAGTACACTTAAACCAAGAATGCATTTAAACTGCCTGTTGATCCATCCATGCCATAGAACTCAACTGTCCTCAAAAAGTATTTAAAAACATAAAACAGTCATATTATTGCAGTTGGAGACGTACTGCATTCCTTAATCACAGTGAATATGGCCAGTGTACAGTAGTATATTTTGAAAAAAAGCAGTTTTGATTATAGTAAAGAAGAAATGAGTCACTCACTCCAACACTGTAGCTTGTTTATCCTTAAATATTGAAAGACCTTCCGGTGAACATAATGTTCAAATGCAATTTCACTTCAGCAGCAGTTTGAAGGTGTGACAGCTACAACATATTTCAGAACTGGAGGCGAGATGTACTTTAAACTCAGCATGCACATCATTACGGATATTACTGATGGCAAACAGTTGGTGGCACCCTTTAAATTACTGGGCTGCAGAAATGTATAATATGTAGAAATGTACAATAATATAATAAACTTTATGCATGTAGCAAAAAATGTGTCTCATACATAAAAAACATAAAACACATAGTGCAATTACAAATTCTTGGGAATAAATAAATGAATAAAAGCAGGAAACACACAGAAAAGCCACTTTAGAAAAAATAGTTTTTAGAGTTTTAAAAGAAGACACTGTGGTAGCTTGTCTGATTCCAAAAGGAAAGTTATTGGAAAGGTGATTAGACAGTCGTGGAGCCCTTGCTGCTAAATCTCACAGTCTCAAGTCTTGCCCCAGGGGCCGCGAGGAACAGGTGATCTGCAGATCCAAGAATGTGAGCAGGAGTGCAAAGGGTCAGAAAGTAAATAATGTAAGAAGGGGCAAGGGGCCACTCAGTGATAATAAAACTTTGAAATCAATTCCAAACACCATGAGGTTAGAATAGGGGTAATGTGCTTGTATTTTCAGACTTCCTGTTAGAACCCTAACCTGAGTATTTAGCACAAGTTGGAGGCAATTGATTGATTTCGAGTCTGGTGAATAATGAGTTAAAATAAT
Organism: Lutjanus campechanus; assembly: GCA_027495735.1. NCBI lineage: Eukaryota > Metazoa > Chordata > Actinopteri > Lutjaniformes > Lutjanidae > Lutjanus > Lutjanus campechanus. The sequence goes on along the minus strand of JAJHUR010113829.1, from coordinate 21,518 downwards.
CCAGATGTCTGGAGATAATAGCATGAATGAGAGTTTGTGCATTGCTGAATGAAAAAAATAATCTAATTTTGGCAATACTCCTGATTTGACCAGCCTAATTTAGAAGTACTGCTGGAATGTTTATGGAAGGTCAGATCAGAGTCAAAAATTACTTCCAGACTTCTGGCCTCGTGAGTGTACGGCAGATCCTGGGCAGCTAGCGTCTGGTTTACACAATCCCTGTGCACCTTGGGTCCAAACACCATCACTTAAGTTCTGTCACAGGATTAGGAAGTTACAAGACAACAGGACTTTATGGCTGTAAGACAGGTTGTGAGTGATGTAACTGAAGTAAGGTCTGGTGGATTTATGGACAAATAGATTAGTGTATCATCTGCGTAATAATGGAGAGAAATACGAAAGTCACAGATAACTTGGCCCGGTGGTAAGATGTAGATACAGAACAACAAAGGACCAAGAATATATCCTTGAGGAACACCACTAGTGATATTTACCTAGCCAGAGGAGACAGTCCTGACTGATATAGAGAAACCAGGAAAAAAACTGTCCATGGCAGCTTACACAGTTTGTAGTCAAATTATTATCCTATGATTAACTGTATCAGATGCAGCATAGAGGTTGCAGCACTGAAACTGTAGAACAGCCCAGATCATTCTACCAGTTCATTCTAATGTAATTTAAAACTTTTACAAGTGCAGTTTCTGTTCTATCATGTAGTATAATGATTTAACAGTGTACATCAGAGTGTTTTCAGCAGCTGCTGTAGATAGGGAACACTGGGTTACAACAACAAAGGGTCTGATTTTGCACAGGCAGAGAAAAGTCACTACCAGTCAATTAGAAAATGTCCTGATAGGCTCTGACACCCATTTTGCAAATTGACTCTGGATATACTTAATTATATATCAACATTTTCTAGTCCAATCTGAAAACAAAACCTCAACCTGCCACCTCAAACCTGATATCCACACTTTATAGCTACTTTATAGCTACCAAACAAGCCTGTAACAATACAGTTGTAAATGAAATCAAAAGAGATCAAATTGAAGAAAACAAGAATTGCTAGCAAGCTAACATTTTTATCTACCAGCTTATTCACAAAGAACAGTGACAGTAACCCGGATCTTACGGCAATCACTCTCTTTTTGCAGAAGACTGAAATGGGCTAAAAGAGTTTTTTTGCTGCTAGTTTTTACATGAATTAATTTTTCCTCCATTCAACATGTTGGATATGATCACAATGCATAGACCAGATCAATTAACAAGCCAGCTGACTATTTTGCTTGCTTGCAAGCACTGACTATTAATGATAGTGTTTGTTTGTTTTTAGTAATTATTTGAGTGTTCTCCTAAATTGGGGAATATTAATTTTGGGGCAATGACACTGATCCGAGACCAGCAATTAAATACAACTTTTGCCTTGAGTATTTTCTAATGCACTCTTATTAATTATACTGCAGGGAAGAACAGAGTGAGATGAACACTTTTAACATGTTAAACAGCTGTGGCTAAAAAAAAAAAAATACACATTTTAAGTCACCACGAAATAAGCATTTAGCATATTCTGTCTCTGCTGACACAGCCTTTCACCCTTTACTTCCCTGACCAGTTTGCATGCCTGTTTTAAAACCAAACCACCTCAGTGTTTAGTTGCAGAGCTTCTATACTTTCCCCAGTGTTGATGAGGTTCTGTCCTGCCATAACAACATTGACAAAGTACATTTTCCCACCCAATATTTTATATGTGACATAATATTTACATTCACTGTATTTGGTAGCTAAGCAACAATGTAGAACTTGCTCAGAATGATGTACAAAATGCTTGGTAGGTGTGTTGTTGGAAAATCAGCAGGAGGACTGACATTTAATTCACCTCTCATCTGTTCTCACCTCCTCACACCCCGGTTCATGTTCTCTCCTCTCATCTTATCAACTCCTCTCCAATTTCCTCTCCCCTCATCGTCTCCCATCACCTGTCCTCATCTCAGCACCCCTTCTCCTTTGCTTTCTTTTCATTTCCTCTCCTCTCCATGTTGCTCCCCTCCTGCTCCCGCCATCAAGTCCTCATTTAGCCTCTGCTTCCCTCCTTCCTCTCTCTCACCTCTTTCATACAGCTCTCTTGCCACTGCCCTCCCCTGTTGTGCCTTTGCTTCAACTTCTTCCTGTTATACCATTTAAAATACAGGCTGTATCTTACCTTGTACTGTGGATGAACTGGAATGGGTTTGCCCTTTTGCCACAATAACATCATCATCATTTATATATATAGGTACTCCAGTTGAGGCAGAGGATTGTTGACCCTGGTCGTGCTTGGCTGGAGCTGCTAAATGTTGTGCAGCTATAATTAGCTGCTTACTGTTACATTTCATGTTACTTTCAATTGGGATTAAAGTAGAAAACCTGAATTGACACTGATGTTGGTTGATCTCACATCTTTAGTTGAAAAAAAAGATAGATGTTCCACTATTTGCATGTTGTTTTGGCTCAGAATGGGCTGACTAACACCCTTTTCAATTAAAAAGTCCCATAAACTACAGATAATCAGGACAAAAACAATGAACCTTTTGTGCTTTTGTCCCTTTTTGCTAGTTTTCTTTTTATTATTGGCACTTGTAATATATGAATGAATGTGTGAAAGGAAGCTGTGGCTAAGGAGGTAGAAGGGGGTCATCAAAGTGTGAAGTGGCTATGGGCAAGATATCAATAGAAGATATAGACAGAAGTCCAGATTGCTCCTGATGGCTGTTTGCGTGTGAATGTAACATGAAGCTCAGCGTAAGTTCAGTCAGGAAGACCTTCTTACGCTGTCATTCAGAATTTCCTTTACTCTCTCACTCCTCCTACTCTATCTAATCAGCTGGTCGTGGGCGTTCACCTTCCTCTCTACTGTCCAATCAGACTTTGCCACGGTCTCGTTGCCAGTCAATTGCCGCCACTGTCAAACTTTAAATCTCTGCTGTCTTTGCTCCATCAGTGCCATACAGACAATGTGCAACCCTCCTCCACCGCTTTCTCCTCCAGTCTTCAGACCCAGGCAGCCAGAGTCATCACCTCATCCCTTCCCCATGCCATCATCAGGTCCAGGCAGCAAGAATCAAGAATCTCCTCACCACCTAGCCTCTGCATCATCATCATCCCATCACCACCACCACCAGTGTCTAGACCCCGGGGGGATTTCCTCTAACTCCTGCTCATCACCCCCTATTTATATATGTCCATATTCTATTCGCTGCAATG
>JAJHUR010113829.1:0-18261 GCA_027495735.1 Lutjanus campechanus | reverse complement strand
AAACAATGAACCTTTTGTGCTTTTGTCCCTTTTTGCTAGTTTTCTTTTTATTATTGGCACTTGTAATATATGAATGAATGTGTGAAAGGAAGCTGTGGCTAAGGAGGTAGAGGGGGTCATCAAAGTGTGAAGTGGCTATGGGCAAGATATCAATAGAAGATATAGACAGAAGTCCAGATTGCTCCTGATGGCTGTTTGCGTGTGAATGTAACATGTAATTAGAGTGGTCAATAGACTAAAGAAGCACTATATAAAACGCAGTCAATTTACCAGACATGCAGAAGTATAAAAAAAAGACCAAAGTGAACATAAAATGGGATGCCTCCAACTGAACTTTCCCTCTAAAGTTTCCATTTGACCTGTCAGTGATTTTCAGAGATTCAAACCCTGATCCCTTAGTTCCTTTAGCTATCAGAGAGCATTACTGCCTGACCAAATTAAAGCCTGTTTCCTGGTCGCCCGTTCACATACCTGACCATTGGAAGCACTGTGTCTTGCCCATGGACATTTTGACATGTGGACAGGAGGATCTGGGTTTAACTATCAACACTGTAATAAGTGGATGACTCAGGGGGCTTTACATTCGGGACCCGGGAACGGATCTGAGCATGCTTTGTGTCCAGTTTGTTTGATAAGTGTAAATGCTGCGTACCATGCTGAGGCACGGTTTGTTGATCCCTGCCCGAGTCTGTTTGAAAAGGTAGTCTGAAGCGCGGTTTGTGCATGCTCAGGCACGGTCCACACTGGATGTGAAAGCAAGTGGACCAAAACACAGAAGCGGGCCCATCTTATCCTCTGAGCTGCAAGGCCATAGAGCAGGAAGGCAGGTGAGAGGGTCAGTGTGGACAACGTCTCCAAAACATAGCCGGAATATTACGAAGGACAATGCCATTGTATGACATCTGAGATCTTGCAATTGGCTTTCACTCTTTAGTGGCCAAGACATGAACAAATGTCCCCTAGAAAATGTGTACTCGTCTTCAACGTTGTGTTTATTAGGGGATTGTAAACCAACTACATGCATACAGCCACCTACTGTGTCAAAGCATGTACATATGCAACTGTGCTAGGGCATGGAGACAAGGAGGGGGGCAATCGTACCCTGGCACGGTATAAATCAATCATGGTGTGAAAACGCCCTCACTCTACCTCCTGAACTATGGCTGCCCAACTCTGTGTTTCATTAGCTTCTGTAACTCAGTGTTTTCTCTCATAGACAAATTTCCTAAGTATCCTAACCCTAACCCTAACTGTACTTGATAGACCATATGATTTTAATGAGGGCAAAGCAACTACAACGAAGAGAATCCTCTCTTTAAAATGCCTTAAGAACAAATAACGGTAATGTGGCAGTAGGTAGTGTTTTTGGCAACTTGTATGGGGAAAAAGTTGCGACCTGATCAGTCATCCCTACCGACTTTTCGTCGCACTTCCCCTCGGGAAACAGCCTCCGTTTCTGGCAGTGAGAGCTGGGAAAGTTTTGCTGTTTACTAACAATGGAGAAAGAATCACAGACAAAGTTAAGATGTCTATTTCCAGTTCCTGTTATTGATGACAAGTATCTACAACACAAAGCTCATGGCCTTTCCCCCTATTTTAATACACTGAGTGATTTAAAATGACAGGAGCTCCCAGCGAAATATAGAACGGGCACTCCGTGGCACTGTGCAGTCTGGAGGGTTAACAACTAAGCTGGGTGATACAGAGATTGACAAAGATTCTGATGGCTGATGGCATGCCAGTGGCTAATGCTAGGATCAGACTACATGGAATCAGCCTAAAAATGTCCCAATCCGAGAGACAAGGAGGTTCAGGCACTTAAATTGTATAATGGAGGAAAACACTCAACTCTAGGACAGCTCATGTGGCCCCAAAGCAAAGGTTAGCATGTCTGAATTTTTTCTGCCCAGTTTGACAATGTCTTCTACATCCTCTGTGACCATGTCACCATGAATGTTGACATTCTTTATCATGAAGACCTCATGATAAAGAATGTCAACATTCATGGTACATTCTCCTCCTTCCCCATTGCCTTTGCACGTCAAGAATGTTTGTGAAAGTGATGTTTCTCAGCCACAACCCGACAGGACCATAATCACTTCTAGGCCATCTGGAAAGATATAAATATATAGTCTGAGCTCAGACTCATCTTGTTTGTTGTTGAATGTCCATGGCTTAAAGTAGGTTGTGAAAGATAGATTAGTGAGTGGAATTTCTGCTCTCTATAACTTTGCATTTTGTCATGATGTCTTTGTTGATACAGACAAATTGGAATGTCACTTCAGTTGCATGGTGGCTACTCTGCAGAAAAACAAACAGCAGTTGGCATCTGGCTGATTGATCTCTCCCTGCTCCTGTGTTTCTGCTGGTCTTAAATTACACTTTCCAAGGGGTAAATATGAAACAGAGTATTGATGCCAAAATGTTGACTCCACTTGACTGACTTCCTCTATCTGCTCTGCTGTTCTTTTCGCTGCTTTATTCACCTGTCTCACTTTTCATACATCTGTTTTCTACAAGACTTTTATGACTGTCGGCAAATGATAAACGCTTTCTGTGCTCCACTTGAATATGAAACTTGAAAAAATGATCGGAGAGGAGTTTCAAATAGAAAAGAGACACAAAGCTTAAAAAAGAGACAAGAGCACGAAGATGCAGACAAGCGGCTCTGCTATTACCACATCATTTCTTCTTACATCAGGCATTGCTGCGCCTAAATTATTTTGTGTCCAAACTTGCCAGGAAACTGCAATTGAACAGAATAAAAATATATGAGGAAACGCAAACCCCTCCAGGAGTTTCTCTCTTTCACTGAGGATAAATCACATGAAGGGGAAAAAAAACACTAATCTCAGACTTCAGACACAATACATGACTGCGCCTTGGAACCCAGTCACCAGGCAGCTTAAAGTTTACTTTTAGGGGTGCAATGTGCATAACATTATGTCAGCACTATTTATTCCTACAGCCAGGAGTCTGGAGTGTGTCCTCAGAAACAGTGCCTCAGCAGCTAATGTATAAATTAGAGCAAACAGGAGCCAGTGGATGAGCCAAGATAGGCACCCTGCTTGGGGTTATTTTTCATTCTATTTCAAATTTTGTTTTTTCTCCGTCACTCTGAAGAAGTCATCTTTTGCCCCCTTCTTTTCCTGCTGCGTCTATCTCTTTCATTTCAGCGTTGAAAGGTGATTTACATTTTTTTGCCGCTGATGCAACGCAACGGCATTTTCCGCAAGAAAAGGAGAGATATGATATGTACAGTTTATGTTGTTATTTCTTGTGGAGAGGGTAAACATAAACACAAACATAGCATATCAAAACTGATCAAGCTCAAGGCCCCGGAAAGCACAAAATTTCCCTTAAACATGTTAGTTCAGATTTCTTATGGTAACTGGAAACTCAGGAAACAGTTCAAACTTGAAAGTAAAACACAACCTGTTATCTGAACAGCAGAGAAAGAATGATCTATCCAGAAAAATACTGCATTCACTCATTTTGCATTTTCTGATGATGCATTTTGTCAGTTATTTGAGGAACCTGTCTTATTTCGATTTAGTGCAGCTATAAGAGCAAACTAACATAAGTGGGGATTTCATGTAAAACTTGGTTGATCTATGTAGGACATTTTCTCTTGCTAATTATTTTTGAGGTCCCCACTACGGGGAAATGAGCATACAGTGTAATCAGGGCTATAGTCATAAAAAAGGTGGATAAATTCAAACTTTACCTGTTGATTCCGGACTGTTCTGATCTGTCCTCCACATGGCTGCATGTCCCATCATGTTTCCAAATTGACTTGCTCAGATTTTGTTGATTTGCCTCTCGTTCCTCGATTTTTGTGCGACTACCATGGGTAAGTAGGCTACGTAGATTAATAGTTTATTTTCTTTTTCCACTGTTATGATTGCGAGTCTGCATGCAGTGTTTTATTTCTTAAAAATTGACAGGATTCTCTGTCTGTGTCTGACTTCCTGACTGCCCAGTCTACCCTCTGCAGAAAAAAGTCGGCATGGATTTGAAGCAGAGCGGCTGGTGGAAACACAAGCACTGCGCAAACTGAATGAAAAAGATAGAAAGGTGGACACTGTGGATCTAGTGTTGTCAGAAAAGTGAGTATTTCAACTTAACATGTTTCCTTAATCTCTGATGACATGTCACAGTCATTTTATGATTTATTACATCGAATATATTCCCGATTTCTCCTTTTCTCTATGAGCCTGCACATAGACAACATGTCAACAATTGCCTTCAGTATGAGCCCATTAATTATGTCAAGGGAATTAACCCTTTCACTGTAAGAACCACATGACCTTTCCTATTGTGCCAGTTGCAGGAAAAGCAGCCTCCAAAGGTATTAGGGGTGCTTAAACATTTTTTGTCTAATCTAAGCAAAAAGCAAAAGAACTAATAGCCTATCTAACAAAACAAATTAAGAAAATATGATAAGAGACCTAGAAACATTCTCTGCTTGAACAATGGAATGGGGTGGGGGGACTGTAATAGCATATTATCACTAGGAAAAAAAAGAAGTAACACGCCTCTTTGTCATTTGTATAGCTTTGTGATGATTTGAAAAGTGTGATAACGGTGTTATTTGACCAGAGGAGCCCTTCTACAGGTGCGAATGCTGTCAAATTAAAGAACTATAATCACTCTGTGTCATTATGGGATGCGTGAAGACATTTATTTGCACATAAAAACATGCTGCTTAAAATAATAATCAAACATTCCGAAGCATCTGTTTTCAATCATTTCACCGTGCAAATCTTAATGAGTCCCAATCCCTCATAAACAGGAGTCACATTCACACGACCTTAATTATCATGAATCAGAACAACAGCGCCGCTTCAGAGGCAACAATTCTAGGCAAAGCAGCCCCTATTAATAATCTTGTGGATCAAAATGACAATAAAAAGGAGTGATAAAAGAGAAATGTTGGCGACATAAACTGAGTTAATTTGAATTTCCCTGCCTTGTTACAGCCCAATAAACAGCTGACATATTAAATATCATACAGCAGGTCACATCAGCGAGAAAAACAATATAGTCAACTTTATAATCGGGCATGTTTTTCCCCCTGACATATTTAAACATTGTAGTATGATTCACGAGCGCATTCTGTCTTTACATTTCTGCTGCAAAGCTTAACTCTAAGTGATTCTCCACCCAAAATCTAAAAATTATTGAGGGATTGAAGTGAGCAGTGTCCACAGCCTTGCACAGATGAAAGAAAAGCAAGGAATAAAATCAGGCCACACAAATCTAAAGAAACACAGGATGTGGCATTAAACACAACTTTATTTCTGTAGAGGAGGCTGGGTATATACATATAATATAATATGTTATGGCCAGTGATTTAAGTCCCAGTCAAGTCCATGTTTCTGGGATGTTTCACACCTTTTCATACCTAGATTTGACAGAGATTTAAGGGCCCTTTTTCGAATCAAACAGAGCTGTAAGTACCATACCATTTGAAAGCTTGTGTTTTGATCTATGTCAACAATTTCCTGATACAGTCACAGCAGCAGGTACAATCAGCACCATAAACAAACAGGTACACTGTTAAAAAATGTTAAATAATCTTGACAACTCACATTTCAAGACTCAAGAGTAACCCCACAGATCAATAATATTCAACACAAACACTGCTTTTACACTGGCAAGATCCAGTCAATCAAGTCCAATAACATATTAAGTCCAACACACACAAAACCAGCCCTATGATGTTTACAGTCCTGCATATATTCTTCAAAATAAACAACTATGTAACCATGTATACTCCTGAAAAACACCATTAGAAAGCTACAGGCACAGTTAGCAAATCAAACCAGCAAACAACCACTTTCGACACTGAGGCAACTAATCACATGTCTTCGTCCAGTCAGCCAAACGTCAAATATATCGAAAGAAAACAATCTTGTTTTATTCTCAAAAGTCCAGTTGATCCAGTCTAATAACATATTCAGTCCAAAACACAGGATTTCCATTGATAAATCCACACAAACAGCAAAAAACAAGCTGGCAAAACTCATAATCCTCCAGTTTGATGAGCCTGACTGATGCAATAGCAGCACTTTGTAGACACACAGATGCCACATTTGTATGTGTGTAAAAATACATGTAAATACATGTAAACATGGGAGCTGCATTTTTTCCGGATAAAAAATCAATATTTATTTCTCAAATGTATTTCATTGAATCTTGTTGGCTCATGATCTACACGGAGAAAGTTTGAAAAAGAAACAACTTCTTTTCTGATGGTTTTCTCCAGGTTGTCACTTTTTTAAGTTTAATTCACAGTTAATAACATCATGTTGCATCTCACATATTTTGAGTCCATATGTGTGAACAGGGGGTTACCGTTGCAGTTTCCTGGTGGTGATGTCTGCCATGAGCACCCTGCACAGACAAAACTGCTAAAGAAGTGATCCTGCCAACCTCCTACTGCCTGCAAATCAAATAAACTTCCCTCAACATCTGGAGAGGCATGCAAATAATATGATCAATATTCTGCACAGCATGCCACGCGTGCCTGAACAACACCTTGCAGGATAATCAATACCCAGTGCACCCACCCAAAACTCCTAAAAGATCCTCTGACTCTACTCTCCCTGCCAAATAAAAACTTGGAGAATAAAAAAACTTTGTGAGAAGCCGTAGCGATGTTTCTTTCTGCGATGACAGATGGGAAGCCCGACACAGATACCCTGTATGGCTTTGGTTAATTATGATGGCGTACAGTATATCGTACATATAAAACTCTCAAACGCGGGAGTGTGCTCTTCCCAGCAGCACAAGGAAATAGCTGACGGGTGCATATGGTCTGATCACAGGGGAGTTATTCTCTGACTCTTTTTTTTTTTTTTCTCGCTGGCTGTCATGGTGTATGCAGGGCTGATCTTTCTCTCTGTGCAGCCAGCCGGGGAATTCTCCACTGAAATGATGGGAAATCTGGGAAAGCTGGGAAATCAGCAGTGTAAATGCAGTTATGATGAGTGTAAGAACCTTTTCTCATGAATCTGCTACTGTCCTCAGTAGTGAGTTGATTAGAAGTAGAAGTATTACAGTACTGACCATCAAACCTGTAGATCTGAGACTAAGACTGAAGTCACTTTGACTTAACCAAAGTACGGTCTGGGCAGTGTTAACCACATCACACATTTAGTCTGTTCTATGTGATTTCCTTTAACTAATGCTAAAATCCTAAAACTGTTTGGAGCCCCTCTGGAGAAGCCCAAGTCCCACTATGAAAACCTCTGGTGCAACATTATCAAATGGTAATGTTAGCCGGGAAGAGGTGGAATGCGACATTATCTGAGGTCTCATAGTTGTTAATGAGTTATCAAATGTTTTTTACTTTGAAATATGCCCCAATGTCCTTCTGGATTTTAACCATCTATTGTCTTTTTAGTTGTTAATTGATCAGGAAGCAGTAAAATGATAACAATTTTACAGATTCCCTTATACAACTTGCAGCAACTTACCGGAACACAGCAGTAAATCATTGTCTTTCTGATAACATCATTTGACCTTCCCAGATGTTTATATGAGATATTTTTGGATCTATGACTTGTAACTTAATTTATTTTATTACATATTTATTATTTTTTCCTGAGGCCAAGTTCAGGTTCTAGTGTGAAGAGAAACATTAAATGATGATTTTGTCTGTATTAACTCTCCACACCACGTCTGACTCTTGATCTCCATCCAGGAAATCCTTCACCTCCGTGGCCTCATTAGCAGTTTTCCACAAATACACAGACGTGTACTGTTTGTATTTGAACTGATCAATTTTTCACTCACATGAACGAAGTTACATAGAAGAAGACACATAATGACTAAACAACACGTTCTCATCCCAACTCCTCTCATACCAATGTTTTGTCACCACCTCTTGGCGTCTGATGTGCAGCTGCTGCAGACGCAGCCAGAAAGCCTCTTTTAAACACACGGTCAACGTTGTGAAACGGTTCCCGTTTGGTTAGGTTTAGGGTAAGACCATGTTTGGGGTTACAATAACTATGTTACATTCCACTGGTCACATGACATCACTGAAGCAACTAGCAAGACAAAAGTCACATGACGAAAGTCACATGACAAAGGTCACGTGGATGCACATGAAGCAACTCGAAAAACAAAAGTCACATGACATTTTATACTGCACATAATGTTAAGAGTTGATTCCACTGGGCGTGGCATATCTGTGACACGGTTTTGATCCATCCACCGCACGTCTGCAGCCCCCACCAGCACCATTTCAGCAACGTTTACTCGCTCAGATTTTATTGATTTTGATCATCTTTCTTTGCTCTTCTACTATGGTTAAGTACCCTGCGTGGTGAAATAGTTTCCTTTCTGTCTGTCTTTATTATCACAAGTCTTTTACTTTGAAAATTCTCTTCTTTTTATCTACTTTCTTTGCGGATGACTTCCTGCCCGCTTGATTTGCTCTGTGCTAATTGACATGGCATCCATCAAAAATAGACTGTGCATATTTGAAGGGTGGAGAGCCGCTTCCACAACACACCAAGGCGCTGCTGGTGGACTCACAAACATTGCGTAGAATGGCGGCGATCAGCTTCGGGGTGCTGCTGCGTGCCTGGCGAAATTTTGCCATCATGTACAACTTCTAATAACATTTTGCTTTCACATGGGACATGAACCACGGTCTCCTTGGACTTTCTCCCTCTTAATATTACGTCGGTAATACAGCTGCTGATTGGTTTACATTCAAGTTACTGCAAAACCTGGTGCATCTCTTTCTGCTGCTAACTGGCTAACACGTCTGTTCGAGTCGCGGAGGGGCGGTGACAAAATGTTGCTATCTTACAACAAATCAGATCTAGTGAACACATGTTTAAAGAAAAACTTCAGGAGTCTTATTTTTGTGACTTTGTGGTATTGGCATTGTTCCCCTCAGATACTGTATAATAACACTGTACTCATTATGTTAATTCTTGAGATCTGGCAAGAGCAGGCAGACAAATAACTAAGCATTAACTACTTTACGGCACTTCAGCCTCTATTACCTCAACAACTCTTGAGACTACGACCACTAATAATAAATGTATGATCGTCTCAGTCACTACAAATAGCTCATAAACAGTGTAAGCATTTTCCCATACTGCACTGGAGCAGCTGCAGCCCTTTTTTAAAATGGCTTCACTCTGGCCTCCTCTGCTCCTGCCACAACCAGTGTGTCATAAAGCCTTCAGCTCGCATTTACAGCCTGCAACGCTGGGAAGCAGCAGCAGCGACGCCTGCCAGAGGCGCCTGAGTGTGTATGTGTGTGTGTGTGTGTGTTCATGTTTGTGTGTGTTCCAGGCTTCGTGGAGGTGACACCCTGCAGCGGAGTCGGATGTGAACAGAAAAGGTGAGCTGTGGAAAGAGAGATGGTCTGTTAATAATAAAATGAGTGTGACCGTAATTGTCCTCTCACACACACACACACACACACACACACACACACACACACACAGAAGCAGTGTGGCAGTGAAATCAACACATCACAGGTAGTGACAAGGTAAAAGGTGAGCGCAGGGTGACATCGGTGTAGGCTGACAGGACGAGCTGAAGAGCTGATGTCACCTGGGAGGTTTAAAAGGACGAGGTGACAAATGTACTGAGAGAAAGAGAGCGAGAACAGAGCCACAGTGACAAAAGGTACGACAACTGTGTCCTCTGTTGTCTGACAACCAACTGTCAGACAACAGAGAGAGGATAAAAATAGAATAGGACAACAGGAAAGGATGAAGAGATGCAATGATGAGGGATAGAAGGATGGTAAGAGAGGTGGATTGACAGGCAATAGAGGGGTGGAGAAGAGAAGTAAAGGCATGACCAGACAGGGATGGATTGATAGATGGATGGAGGAATGTAGGGATGGACAGCTGGTAAGGTGGGGTGAGGCAGGATGTGATGGAGATATTAAATAGAAAGATGAGTGGAAGAATGTAGGCATAGAGAGATAGAGGGGCAGAGGAGTGCAAGGGTGGAGAGATGTAAGGATATAGAGAGTTCAGATGGAGAATGGAGGGCTGGAATCATCATGGAATCATAAGTACCACAGCAGAGTTCAGCATACTGTCATTTCCTGTGTTTACTTAGAATTACACAGAATTAACTTTAAAATGTACAAAATGTTCTTCTGAAGGAGGATAACCCCCTAGAGGGTCTGTAACAAACAGTCGATCTATTATTTGTCATTAGCCCTGCTGACTTTATTTTTGGGATGTTATAATGTTTCTTGACTTACCAGGTTAGGTGGTGTAGAAATGCAGGAAATTTGTTTTAAATTATTATCATTATTGTTGTTGTTATTATTTTTCGGGGCGAGGACCCCCATCTGCCCTGCAGAATCTTTCCAAGTCTTCTCATGCATTTTAAACTTAACCAGGTGCCCATGAGTGGAATGGAGATGGAGGGTGGTGTAATGTAAGGGCGGAAAGATGGAGGGCCAAAGGAGGGACAGATCAAAAACAGGAGGCTGACTTGATGGATGGACATAAGAAGAGATGGATAGCCGGGGAGTGATGGAAAGATGGAATGATGAGAATTAATTGGAGGATAATTCAGGGATAGGTGATGACAGATGGGGGAGAACAGGAATTCAGAGAAGGGGAATGGGGGAATGCATGGATGAGGAGAGGGGCTGCTACAGAGGATGCCGTTGCCACTGCCTTGCACATAAAAACAAGTTCACCCGGATGCTGTTCATAGATTACAACTCTTCTTTTAACACCGTTTAAAAGTACACAAATTGGAGTAAAAAAAAATCACGCACCACAGAACTGTGTAACATTATGATTCATGATCATAAGCTCTTAAAATCAAGTCAGTACATCTGTCCATATTTACATACCCTCTCCCTCTCCCTCCCTCTCAAGAAAGGTGTCTTTTTAGATTCCAAAAAATTGCAAAAATGATTCCCACACACTGTCTAACTTGTAATATATCATTTATTTGCAACGTTTTCTGTACTAAACCTTCATCAGGCAAATGAAAGGTACTGAAATGTTGCAATTAAATGATGTATTGCAAGTTAGAAAGTGTGCAGGAGTCCTTTTTGCAAGTTTTTGATCTACTTGCCTCTCTCCAAGGCACCTGTCTTATCTAATAGACGTGCAAAGTGCTCCCTGTCTTTTAAGATTCCAAAATGAATCTTTACTGACTGAAACTATGTCCTGCATTCTTTTTCTTGTATCACGTTATTGTCATCTCTTACTTTAACAGGGACTGTACACCTGTATGACTTCTCTATTACTTTTTTGAAGTACTTTGTGAACTCCATTACCGAACTTGAAACAGCCGAGTTTTGACTGAAAATAGTGTGGGTGTCTGTGCAGTGGGTACTTGGGCATGCGTCAGGCTCGTGGTGTGAGCGATACCTGAGTGAAACTGGAGTGGGACGGAGCGGGAGATAAGGTGACGCTCCATCCTTTTGAAAAAGCCGCTCCGCGCTCCATCCAACCCCACCCCCACTCACACTCCCTGCTCTGCTCCGCTCACATGCTCTGACTCAGCTGCAGGGTGCCATGTTGTCAAACTGGGCACCGTCCCCATCTCTGGTGGTGGAGCAAGGCAGGGATAGAGAGGTGGAAGGATGATTTATAGAGGGGTGGGGGAGAACATGAATGGACAGAAGAATGCATGAAAGATGGAATGATAAAGCTACTCAAGGATGCAGAGATGAAGAGGTGACGTGAAAGAGATAAATGAGAGACGAAGAATGAACTGTTAGACGGATGGATGACTACTGTAGAGATGAACAACTGAAGAGAGATAAGGAGGGAGAAAGATCCCTTCATTCCTCCATGTCCCTCTCCATCCCTTCATCCATCTTCTACAAGCTCCACTCCCACTGGACTTAACATCTGTCTGCTCGCTGAGTGAGACACCGGCTCCGGAAAAATTCTCCCTTCTGTGATATACGTTCAGATCCATCGCCGAATACAAACCAGTCAGACGTGACATCATCTGTATTCACACGACAACCAGCCTCCGCCTCCCGCGTGGCTATCCGCCGGGCGGCTGACCGTGAACAGGATCGTAGTGGGCGCGGCTGAGATTTGTCACTCCAGTCGAAGCCTGAAGCTTAATGTTCCGGCTAAACTGTTACAGAATAGATGTTGACACAAAAGTGGCAGGTTCAGAAAACTGACATGACCGTAGGGATTTGGCGGCAGGATGCTGGAGGACCGCCGTAAGTAAATGTGACGTGGCGTCGTACATCAGAAACTCTGTGACATAAAAGAGGGTCTGTTGAGGGAAGGAAGAAGGAAGAGTGACAGCACTTTCTCTCTGTGTTTTCTCTCTCTTTCTAGCTGTGTGTCTCCTTCCTTCAGTCTCACACTTTGCCGTCCTCTTGTTTGGAGACACACAATCAGGTCTCAGTTTTTCTTTTTTCTTCTCATCTTCTGTCTTTTTTCCCCTTTTACCCTATTAAAGGGATAGTTTACCCAAAAATGAAAATTCAGTCATTATCTGCTCACCCTCATGCCGACTGAGGGTCAGGTTTATTTTGTTAGTCTGCAAAAAATTTGCTGGACTTTCACAGGAAAAACAGCATTGCAGAATCTCCCAAACAATGGAAGTGAACGGTGACCAGTATTCAAATGTAAAAAAAAAAAAAAAAAAAACTGGAACTGGAGAAAAAAAAAAACAACAACATAAAATGCCTCATCTGGTGTAATCAAGTCTCCAAAAGTCCTGACTTGTTTGGGAGATTATGCGACGCTGGTTTCCTGTGAAACTCCAGAAGTGTTTTGTGGACTGAAAAACTAAACCCGACCTTAAACCAGCATGAGGATGAGTAGATTTATTTCTGGGTGTGCTATCCCTTTAACATGCTCAGTTTTTGCCCTTGTACGTGTAGAGGTACAATATTCAATGTACTAGTTCTAGCAATGAAGTCCCAGATTTTACTTACTCAAGTATTCATTACACTATGTAATCTACTTAGTTACTTTAAATGTGAGAGTCACAGCACTTCGGTGGGGTAGCCGTCACACACAGGTAGAGGTAGGCAATGTGTCCCGAGTGTAAGTGGAGGAAAAGGGATGGATGGATGGATGGATGGATGGATGGATGGATGGATGGATGAATGGATGGATGGATGGATTACCAACAGTTTGGTGACCATGTATAATTTCCAGAAGCCTCAGCTGTTATATAATAAACCAAATTTACTGGAGACTGTGTAAATGTCCAGAGCCTGTCATGAAAGTTTCAGTGAAAATGACAGATGATGAAAGGCATTTATGAAAGACTTCAGAACCCTGAAGTTGTTTTTTTTACAAACTCTGACATCTGCTGCATAATCAAAACTTTTTTTCATGACAAAACAGTCTGTTATCCTGTAAAAAACACAATGTTGTGTTAAACAGCCCAAAGTATGTGCGCAGAGTTCAATCCAAGATCAAAATAAAACTTAAAATCCAGGTCATCCATGTTGAGTGTGAATGGTACACTTCCCAGACTCTTTAAGCTCTTGAAACTGAACCCTACCTCTTTATTGTATTCCATTCTACTGACATTTAAAGATATGTTTACAATAACAGCAGATGTGTGGCACTTGTAAGAAAAGAATTTGGTGCCCGGTCAGACAAAGTAGAATTATATTGTCTTGTTTGCTGAATTTATGATGAGGATGTTTTAGAATAATAAAATTTAAAACACATTATGGAGCGCCGGAGGCCGAAGGAGCCTGGTTTAAATCAACCATGATAAGTCATAAGAGCACAGGTGAATGGGAGAGGGAAGTTAATTAAGTGCATCATATTTATTGGACGTGTGTGTGTGCGCGTGCGCCCGTGTGTGTGCATATGTGTGCATGCTGGATGTGTACCATACTGTAATATGGTCCTCATCTGCAATAAGGCCAAGCAGTAATTGGGTCCTAATGACTCTCAAGAAAATTTAATAAGAGCAAAGAAAAGATTAGGGGAAACAAAAAACTGTTTGGGCATATTAGAGAATTAAAAAAATAAAAAGCAGAGAGAGAGAAGAAGAGGGACGAAGAGAGAGACAGCAACATTTTGAGGACGATTAGAGGAAGAGGATTATATCTAAAGGGTGGGAGTAAAATAGTTTTAGCAAAAGCGATAGCATATGTGTGATTGTGTGTGTTTTTGTGTGTTGATAGTATTATTATTCCAGTTAATCTCCATCTTGCTGGTTCCCCTCCCTAACTGCCCTCCTCTGTTGTTTACACGCTACATTTCCAGACATTTTCCATCTAATTGCTTTTCTCCCTTTTCTTTCTTGTGACAGAAAAGTCCCCCTCCCTCCCTTATTTTTTTGCATTTCTAGCTGTCCTTGACTCGTCAGCTAATTAGTTTTGGAGTAATTACCTGCTTCAGCGCTTTGTAATAGTCTCTCTTATTGTTAAAAAAGAAACCGCACGCAATACAGGTACAGTGGGAGAAATGGCACTCGCATTTTGATTGAGTCTTTATTTGTTTATTAACTTGCGGTCAGCCTGAATGTCAAATCTGTCATGGACTTTCAGTTTGGAAAGGGCGAGGGGATGGAATAAAAAAAGCTAAAGCCTGCCTCTTTCACATTTCTGTTGTGCATTTAAGAGAAAGTAGGTTCCTGGAAATGATTTGAACATTAGAAAAACAACAACAACAACAACTACAACAAAACCACTGACACCACCTGGAACTTATAGAGCTCAGTTTTAAATGCATTTTCCTCTAAACATCATTTGTCAATGCCTGCCACAACCCATATGTGCATTTTTTTTTATTTGATGTTCTGTTTGCAGAACAAAATCATTTGTCACTGTCTTCCAAAACTGTTATGAATGACAGGTGAAGGAACTATTTATATGACCATTTTATGATCTGCCATTGCTGCAGTTTAGGTTTCAGTAGGTCAAGACACAATATTTGGTTAGGTTACAGACAGATCGTGGTCAGGGTTAAAAGGGACCAACGTCGACAGTTAGTAAGAATCAGGAAGCAAACAGTGGTTTCATGTGATTATGTCATACGTTTTGTTGACCCATTCATCCATCCTGACTGCCTGTTTGTAGTTTAGAGTTTTATAGGACCAATAGCAATGGGCCTTGACACTGGCCATCATGAGACCATTATAAGTGTTACATGAATATGTTTCCAGAAAAGGATCGTGGAGAAAGTGGTGAAGTTGTTGAGAGAAGCCAATCATGTTCATGTCACATCATGAAGTCATATTTATTCCTCTGTACACCCGTCATCATGTGACCAAAGTTCCTTACGTCAAATAACAACTGAGCCATCTCCATGACATTTGAGATCGCCCCTCCGCTGTTAAAAGCTCTGAAAAAAAAGTGTTAAGTGAACCTTGAGTTAATGAGTTGATACTGTTCCCAAGAAGACTAAACTTCCACATACGATACAAATCATGTTTGTACAAATTGCTAAAACTTACTAACATTGTATGCTTCAATTACGAGACTACCAACCTGCTGGGGCAGGTTAAACTACCAGTATGTAGGATTTAGTGACTGGATCTAGCAGTGAGCTTGCAGATTTCAAATCCCTCGCTTCACCCGGGGTGTAACAGAACCTGTGGTAGCTGCAAAAAGCTATCTAGAGCCACTGTTTGGTTTGTCTATTCTGGGCTACTGTAGAAACATGGCAGTGCAGGATGCTGGGCCACACCCTTCGTAGATATAAATGGTTCAAATGGTTAAGGTAAGGTAAAAATAACAACTTATTTTCAGGTGATTACAGACAATGATAAACTTATAAATATTATTTTTCTAATGAATCTCTGTAAATCTTACTTACTGGACCTGTAAGGGGTGCATGAATTAAAAATTGAATTTCCCAGAAAACAGTTGCAGCAATTATTTCTGTCATTATATCGTCCTTGTTGTTGTTTACTGTCTACCTACTTCCCGACAGTGAAATGTGAACGGCGACACTCCCCACATGTTCCCATCTGACAAAATGTATTCATGCATTAAAACAAACATCTTAAGTGTTTTGAACTTGCCAAAAGCAATAGGATCCACAGTAATCTTTTTAAATTAACTTCAGCCCCCAATCTGCTGTATTGTCAAAGCAGACAAAAGTCAGCTGAAAGCATGTGAATTATACATATATGGATACTCGAGTCCAGACAGCAAGAAAGTGATTAAAATCTTTTCCTTTCTTTGTACTGTATATCCACTCCCAAGTGCCAATTGTGTTGTTGTTTTTTAAAGATGAACATACACAAGAACACGTTTCCCTGTCTCTCCATTTCTTTTGCTCGTCTGACTCCTCCTGACTCACAGCTTTTGTATTTTCCTCACTCAGCGGTGCAGTCACGGTGAAACAGATGACAAGCATTGTGTGTGTCTGACTGCCACTTGAACAAACATTGCTGGCACCAGTGTTTGTGTGTGTGTGTGTGTGTGTGTATTTGCGTGCGCTCATAAATTGGCACTCAGGGTGTCAGCACTCTGGCACTGAAATGGACTCTTCATGAATTCAGAGGGTTACTAGCTGCTGTTCATTTATTCAGAGCATCACACTGAGTACCGGGAGTGGAGGGAAGAGAATGCTGGAGCAGAGGAACCAACATGAAGCTGCTGTACACTATCTCCTATGAATGGAAGTAACAGTGGAAGTTCCAAACAACCTCGTGCCTCAAACTAATGCATTTAAAAGTCCTGCATGCCGATGGTAAACCCACACAGGTGATTTTAATTATTCTGGTTGATTAGACGATGCCTTCTCAGAACTGTTTGGGTGTGTACTGACTTTGACTGGCATGTCCCTGACTCTCCTCTTAGCTTTGTTGCACCTGTTTGGGTGGGACAAACTGCACATTAATCATAACCTGAATTTCATAATTTTAGCGGTATGGCCACTTGGTCTTCTTCTTGGGTGTTGTCATTTTCAAAAAAAAAAATTTTTAAGGGCACAAAGGCAAAATGCCATGGCAGCAAGGCCCTCCAATAAAAATAGTGATTTAAAGTCCACAGAAATAATTAATTTAACTTAAGGCTTAACAGTGATTTTTATTATTTATTTTTTTCCCTAATTTGTAGATGCAAAATACAGACACACTGGAAGTCCCATCATGGTCACTAAATAATAATGAGATGGTTTGTTATTTTAAAATACTAACTCATTATTTTCAGATAAAAACTCAATTTCTTTGAGAGTGTTTTTCATTATTTTGAGATACTATGTAACAGGCATTGTTAGGACTCACTAGCAGCACACGGCCACAGACCGATGTTTGGATGCTTTATTAACACACTAGCCAAACAGGAACTTAAGCAGATGAAACAACACAGGAGACAGTTAGTTACTCGGGCAACAAGTCCTAACACAGTCTCTGAAGTCCGGGCCTGAAAGACGAATCAAACTGAACCTGGTAGTGGGACCGTGAGCAGAGATGCGAACCCACACATCCAAACAGTTCCGTTCGGCTTCAGGTGACAATACTAGGATGGGGCAGGCAGGAGACAAGGTCGATGAGGCGGTGGGTCCGGAACCAGACGAGCAAGCAGACGAGGCAGAGAAGCCGACAAGGGACGAGGAGGAGGAAGGTCAGGACCAAGCGGAGGAGTCGGAACCAGGTAAGAAACAGACGGAGCAGATGAGCTGGCAGGGGACAAGCAGGAAATAAGTCAAGGCCAGACGAGGGATCGAGGAGCCAACAGGTAGGGTAACAAAGGACGCTCACATGTCTCTGCACCACAGCCAACTACAGGTAAGTAGATGGGAACATTTACACTGTAGTGTCATTGAATGGAAACACCATGCAGCCATGGGGAAACCAGAAACCAGACATGCTGAGGCAGAACTCGTGGTCAAGGACGGAAGGCTGGTGTGTTTACTGGGAGAAGGATGAAGCAGGCAGGTCAGAGGCAGGCAATGGGGAAATCAAACAGGAGATGAATTCTGGAAAGTCCTGTATCAGGGCAAAGAACAATCTGGCAACGAGTGAATGAACTGGAGAGGCTTATATATTGGGCTATTGGCTGATGAGCTGCAGCTGAGGCACCAGGTGAGTGGAGTGGGCTGATCAGGTGGGAGTGGCTGGCAGGTGGAGTGAGGCAGAGGTGGGATGAGTGGAAAATTACTTCCATAGGGAGAGACAGCACACGAAATAGAGGAAAGAAGCGAATACAATGCCGATCTACCTGTCACCGTAAACAGAGACTCCAGTCTGCAGCGTACACCACAGATTTGTTGAGCAACATTAGGCTTCATGACGCAGCCTTATATCACATCAACACTTCTGTTCATAATCACATGCCGCCTTTCTCGC
>JAJHUR010113828.1:1369-26912 GCA_027495735.1 Lutjanus campechanus | reverse complement strand
ATGTGTGAAAAGGACAAGAAGTCGTACATTACACAGTTTGGATTGGCAGATTTCAATAACGGAGAAATCTGTAATATGCTTACTGCAATTTATCATAAAATTATCATGATATGCCATCAGAAGTCGTGCTCGTCTTGTGCTCCTGCAGTGTTCCTGCAGCCTGACTGAGGTTCCTCAAGTCTGGGGAGGAATGGGTGGGGGGAAACAATATGCTTCAAGCATAGACTGTACAGTAAATAGGATTTCAGCCTATTTAACACACACAGTCTGTGGCTCCAACTCACTATTTGGTCTGCAGTATTCACTTTTAGACTCAACTGTTACACATGGCTCCTTTAAAAGGCTAATATTAATTTATTAATAAGAAATTAATTAGCATTCTTCGCCAATATGGATGTGACATAGCTCTTAAATTACCTCCATAATGGTCTTAAAAACCTGAAATTTAACCTGCGGAAACCCCGACACTTTCCGCTCGCATCGGGTCAGATTTTTATTACGTGAGCATCAGCCGGTTCAAGGTGGACTGGAATTAGCAGCGGCTGATCAAATGTGCACTTACAAAAACACTCACTCTCTCTCTCTCTCTCTCTCTCTCTCTCTCTCTCTCTCTCTCACACACACACACACACACACACACACACACAGTGTCATCAGCAGACCATAACCAGATGAAGCCCATAAATCCTGTGGCCAGCCAGGTTTGACACAGACAGGTCAGCGCTTCTTGATGCATCAGAGGGACGCTCGAGATAACACGCATCCATCACCAGTAATAACACACACAAGCCTGTTGGCCTGCTGCTGCTGCTGCAATGTGATGTGATGTGTGTTTATAACTGTACGTATGACTGAAATAAAACAGGCATGGCACGGCTGTTATCTGCTTCTATCCACCAATCTGAACCTCAATAACCGCCCTACAGCATGAGATATAGAATCGGGAGTCCGACCAGCTGGATGGAAACATAGATATGCATTGATTCTGGAATGAAAACCGGGCACGAGGAGGAGTCAGATACGCAGGGAGGGGAGCGAGGATATTGAATATATTTATAGACGCCCGAGCATGCAACATCTATCACGCATAACAGAGAGGGGCCACTAAAAGAAATGAGGAGGGGAAAGTCCAGGGAGGGAGGTTTGTTGCTCTAAGTAGGTCAATAAAAGATTGTACAGCGAGTCTCGTCGGCACAGACACAAGCAAACACCAAAATAGGAGCACCCTGGCTAACCTCTAGACTACACATAATCCTGTCAGGGGTGAAAAAGACAAACAAAAACACACTGAGGCTTGATCCTGTGGCACTGGGAGGGTTGTGTAAGATAGACAAGGCCCAAAATGGTGTGGCTGCATGGAAAAGCTAGTTGCGTAAGGGGTGTGCAGTAATTCCAGGTAGAGGGAGGGACGTGAGCAACATGGTGTCGTGTAAATGCTTTGTTAGCGTCAGACGTGGAGAGGAGAGGATTACAGCACTTGTGCTGAGCTGCCTGCGTCAAAGGATCAGGCTGGGGATAATTCAGGTCCGTTCTCTCTCTTTCACCCGCCGCTCTTGTTCCTTCTATGATCATCAATCTGCCCTTCTTTTTTCTAGGAACATGAAGACACTAAGGCCCAACTGATAGTGAATTTTTTCAGGCTGATAGCGATGTTATGTGATATGAATGGATGGGTGGATATTGCAATGACCCGTCAAACACCTGTGACAAAGATTGATAAAGGAGGCAGGATATTTTACAGCTAAAAAAGTATAGTTCTGCCGCTAGCAGTCTCTCATATTAACACACTAACAAAAGACATGGTTGTGAAGTGGTGTGGGATCATGGGAATTGCTGTCTTCACTTTTAGACAACCACTGACATGACTCAGGCAGAAATCATGTGAGGACTTTTGTCCTCACTCTCTGACGTATCCCCTGTTTTAAAGTTATAGCAGCTTGCTAACAAGGCTAGCTGGAAAGGCGCTGCTACCTTGAATACATTTCGTATTTTTCTGTGTTCGATTGTTGGAAACTTTTGGGATGATGTACGTACACAACTCAACAAAATATATAACTCAGGCCTACTGTTTCTAGACATTTTAATGGAGAAATGTTACATTTCTTAGCTTTAAGCCTGTAAATGTCACATATTATAGCTTAATCAATGAACTTTATTAAAATCTGATTACTGAAACAGTAAAGTAAGTAGTACAGTAGCTATAAATATAAATAATATATATATACACACACATATAACTTGAATTAAGAAAACAGGATCAAAGAAAGAAAATAATAAAAACAATCTGCATATGTTGTGTCAGAAAAAGGTTTCATATTCACATATACTGGACAATATATACGCAGATTCTGATAAAGACCGACAAAACTGTGATAGGCTAATATCAGGCCAATAACAGCATCCAGCAGATATATCAGTCTGGCTCAAGAAGACACGCATGCTTGTATCACAAATTGCCTTTCGGTTCACCGTTTCAGTGCTGAATAAGCAGCTGATAACGTCTTCATTTCACACCAGCAACAACGGAGATCAATCGAGTTTTTGAATAAACGCTGCTACCTACTGGTCTGGTTCCCTGCCATATGATTAAGGGTTTATTAGGCTTTATTAGCTGCACACAAAGCAATGGAGCACAATGCAGCTCTCTTCATCTGAAGAGCATGACTCTTTGTAAGATCTGGAGTGAACAAGCTAATTAACCTGGTTTCTCCAGGATCAGCCCCTTGAGAGTGAGACAAAATGTGTGTGCGTGCGTTTCGTCCGAGTGTGTATGTGTGTGTGCGTATTCTTTCTCTTTGAGCGCGTGTACGTATGCTTGCTTTTGCTGTATCCCCACACTCCAGGGAGTTGAGGGTGAAATGGGCGAGACGTGTTACTGCTTCACTTCTCACACTTCATTAACACATCGCCGTGGCACACATCTGACTACAGACACAACACGGGACAGGACAACACCAGAAGAAGTGCAAAAGCAGCGAGATGAGCGATCGATTTCTGCATGCACTAAGATGAATACCAAGAGGGATCATTTCAGATGCTTGTTATTTGGTATTCTCTTAGAAATTGAAGATGTAGGAGGGGGATGGTGGGGAAGCAGGGGGTGCATAGAATTATAATCCACCACCAAAACAAAAGCTTCTGTCTCTCTCTCTCTGTATCTGTCTGTCTGTGCTGCTTTGGTGCAAACCCCTTTCATCTTCCCGTTTTGAAGGCTGGAGAGAATCAAAGACTGGATGGCTGCTGTACACACTGAAAATATGTATCTACAGTGACCTTATCACCAAAAACATGAAAGATTCAGAGTGACGCCGCTTCCTCGACAGGACACAGGAATTAGCTATCAAAACTTACAAATGTATCCCATTATAAAGTCCCGAAAGGTCAAACACTGCTCAGCCTGCAGGCTGCCAGTGCACCGAATGACTCACATAGAGTTCATCTATCACAGCAGCACCTTAAAGGGAGAGTTCAGATTATTTGAAGGGGGGGTTGTATGAGGTAATTACTGATTGTCAGTGTATTACCAGCAGTAGATGGAGGTCGGCATGACCCCAGTTTGGAGAAGCAGTGAGGGGCATTAGCATGGAAGCTAAGCAGCAACAAAAGGTGTTTTACCCACTTTAAAAAAAAGACCACCTAAAAAAAAACAATATAACTTTAAGTGTACGCTATATTTGAAACAATTGAAGTGCTTTACTTTGCCATCAGACAGCGTTTTCCAATGGGGAAAGCCAAATATTGCTCTCTTCAGACCAACCAAACTCCTTAGGCGAAATCAGCAATTTTACCTTGTCGAACACAAGAGCTGTTGGTCTCAATGGGTTGGTTTGTTCGTGTGCTTGTGAGACTTTGTGTTATAAAAGGAAGTCACACAATAACACAAACAAACAAACAGATCGAGGCAGAGGTAGACCAGCAACTCCCTTGTTAAACAAGGTAAAATGGCTGATTTCACCTATGGAGTTTGGTTAGTTTAGAGACGGCGATATTTGGCTAATATAATGGCAGTTTCCCATCAGAAAAGGCTGTCTGATGGCAAAGTAAAGGGGTGAAAATATTTTAAATAGAGTGTGCACATGAACATTTTTTTAGGCAGACTTTTTTAAGTGACTAAAATACATTTTCCAATGAAAGACCCTTTCCAATGCAGGTCATTGCTTAGCTTCCATGCCAGTGCTCTTCTCTGCTTCTTCAAACTGGGGGCATGCCGACCGCCATCTACTGCAGTTAATACACTGACTTTCAATAAGTGCCTCATACCACCCCACTTCAAATAAATCCGAACTATCCCTTTAAATCTACTGACCAGGAAACCAGTAGAGAAATAGGATATTTTTATAATCTTGCTACAGTAGCAACACCGCGGGTATTCTTTAATAAATTCTCATTAAATTTTCATGGAGCTGCAGACTTAATAAGAAGCTAATCAGGGGATGAAAGCAGCTGCTGAATAAGAAGTGTGACTCGCCCCAACTTCACAGCTTGCCATTAAGCACCCGCCACCCCCCACACCACCCCCATACACACACACACACACACGTACACAGACATTATCTTTCTTGCGCTATGCGCTGAGGCGGGGTTTGCCGTTTTTGAGTGTTTCGTAGTGAATAATGGATGGGACCTGGGGGTATGGTGGGCTAAGTCTTTTTATGCTGGGGTCCTAAAGTGTAGCCCCAGGCCGTTTGCCTTGGCACAGGCAACCAGCAGCAGCAATAATGGCTGTGAGCTCTCTGTTACAGGCCTGCATCAGTATTCAGCGAGGCTAGAGGGGTCACATCACACACAAGCTTGTACCCGCATCAGACAGACATATAAGCAGCAAAGCAGAGAGAGAGAATGAGAGAACGAGGGGGCAGGGGAGAGAAGGAGGAAGGGGATTACATGTCCTACCAATAGATCTTTAGGTCATTGTTCCGGTGGCTAAATTGTAAAGGACCAGAAATCAATACCAAAGCAGACATTAGGTTAGGTCCTGCCTCACAGCGAGGAAGCTATTTACATTTCTACACCCGGAGTGGTGTTCAGCTATTTGGCAATTTCATCCATTATAGAAACATCCAAGGTGCAGATTATGAAAATTAACTGAGAGCCATGTTGTAACAGCCCATTGACTCAACACACGCTGATACACACGGCAGCAGCGAGACACAGACCATCCATCCAGTCACCATTAGCAATGTGTCATCTCATCTGCAGGCGGCTACTGAATGCAAATCAGACTGTACAGTCGTTTTCTTTCATCTAAACAACAATGTTACTGTGGAGCTGTGTGTACTGGCATGAATCTGAAGATAAGATAAGTATCACGATACAGTGGTTACGATTCAATATGTTGTGATACAGCACGCAAGGTGATACGTTGCTTTTTAAGGAAAACTGTCATAGTATACAGAACACAAAATTAGAGGGGAATTAGTAATATATTTACTGTAATTAACCATAAAATTACCATGATATGATGAAGGAAACACGCTAAGTTGAAGTACTCACGTCTCTGATAACAACGCTAAAGGCGCAGTCTCCTTTTACATTTCTATTCCAGCTCGTAATTTGTGTTATTGTTTGCCTGTTTCATATTTGTTAGAGTTAAAGTTAATGGTGAAGGAGTCTGGCAGGTAATAAGACAGGCAGCCACTGAACTCCAACTCCAGAGTGTGTATTTTCAGAGCAGTGAGCTTTTGTTTTCAGGCTAACAGGCTTAGCTCGTCATTGCTTGTTATTGTCGAGTCTTGTGCTCCTGCAGTGTTCCTGCAGCCTGCCTGAGCTTCCTTGAGTCTGGGGAGTAGGGGGGCTGTGGGAAACTCACTTCGTATACATTCGAGGGCTCCAACTCACTTTTTTGGACGTGGAATTGCTAAATCAGAGTTACATGGGGTTAAACACAGAACAAAAAGTAATGAAGCGCTGTCACAAAACTCTGCATGCACAATACTACGATACAGTGTTTTTGGAATTCGTACAGTTTTTAAACATACAATATCATATCAATATTTTCTTACACCCCTAGTTGGGGATGGGCAATATTGTTTATGAATAATATCTAAATATTTTAGGGTATATATCTTTACACATTTTCACTAAATCAACATATTAGAAACTTTCAAATAGTACAAACATATTATGATCTTTTACCACATGATGCATTGCTGTAGATTAAACTATACAACAGTATATAAAGTAGTTAAAATTAACTCAACCTTAAACATCTACAGCAGTGAAATGCAACATACACATTAATGCAGCAGTAATATTAATCCAAAATTGGGCTGGATGACATGGTCAAAATCAGATATCAACATTTTTTTGACCAAATACCTCAATAATGATATTCTGATGATGTTGTAGGGATGACTATTAGTGCTCTCACAAAATATTAATGAGGTTTTTTAAAATAATTATCAGTAATATGGATATAATGACTAAATGGGTAAAGGCAAATAATTTAGTAAGTTCAGAAAATCACATGATTTTACTGTAATGCAGACTTTAAAACCAGGAAAAGACAACATTTATGTGATATCACAATATAACAATATCTCAAATCTAAGGCGATATCGAATCTGATATCATTATATTGATATAAATCAGTATATTGCACAGCCTTAAATCTCAGGAAACTTTGCTTTCAGGTTGAGAAGACTTTGAAATTTCATCCCTGACTAGAGATGACCAGCACAGCTTTACTCACAAAGCACACACACACACACACACACACACACACACACCTATAGTCAATGTAACCACCCACAGACCCACTGAGGCGTGGGATTGGTGCGAGCCAAAGGTCAGCACCAGTGACATCATTAAAATGTGACATCATTAAAGTGTCCTGCTGCTGTGGGCAAGCATGGCCTGAGGGAAATCCCTACCAGGGACCCCTGTGTGTGTGTGTGAATGTGTGTGTGTGGTCTGATCGGACTGGGCCTGGTGGAACATGTGCACTTTGGTGAATTTATGAGGACGGGGCGATGGACCCAGACACCGACCCATATGATCTTTGGCTGCACACTACCACTTAGGAGACGGAGACACAAACACGCTCATTCATGATATATGAGGTGTGACGATCAGCCATAAATTACAGCAATAAAGAATAACAAAAGTGGACGCTTCTTGTTTTGAAAAGCACAGATGGGCAACAGACCAGACAGTCCTTTTCGCTTTCAGGAGGCACATTTTACTACTCTGGTGCACTTTCTCCTGATCAAATCGAGTAGACAGAGTGAGACAGAGAGAAGCTGCAAGAAGAAGCTCCCCTACTGGTTTTCATCTCAGCGCACACATCAAACAAAGATATCCATCACACACCCACTCCCACCCCCACTACACTTCCTCCTGCTCTGAACCAGTGACTGTGTGTTTAGTAGTGACAGGGAATCATCTGTAAGCGCAGGAGCGGAGCGAATGATGATGCCTGCCTGTATTTATATAGAAGGAAAAAAAACAGACACTGAAGAAAGCAGGAGAAGACACAGTGAGAATAAGCCTTGACTTTGTCTCTCCTTCAACCTGCAGTGGCATCAGTAACCTGAGCTGAAGCTGGTGGAGGCTCTGACCCACCCTGCAGCCACATATACCCTCCAACAACCTCTATGTACCCTTCATATCCCTCCAGTCTATTACATTCTGCAGATGACTGGTGGATATGTGCTGTTTGATTGTTCAGTTATGGGATACTCCATCATATTTCACATCTAAAGGAGCAATATGCAGCAATTGCACATCCAAAAATGAGTACAGCAGTACAAATAGCAAGCTGGAGCCAGAGACGGTGCATTAAATTGGAAGAAATCCCATTTAATATGCGATCTATGGTTGAAGTGAGTTGTTTCCCCTCCTCAGGCTCCTCCCAAGACTCGAGGAAGCTCAGGCAGGCTGCAGGAGTGCAAGACGATCGCAACATTGTAATTTGAAGATAACAAGCGACGATGAGTCCTCCACTGGAAGTTGATCAGCTGTTTGCAACTGTCATCTATCTGTCAGTGTAAAGCTAAGTTATGAACATCTACTCTAATGTTTCCTTAATCAAATATCCTGGTCATTTTATGATTAATTACAGTAAATATACAACAGACTTCTCCTTTGAATATGTTTCTTTTTTGTTGGATTTTCTATTTTCAAACCTCATGGTTAGTGGGTGGTGAAATGTGTCTGGTGTGAAAGAATTACAGGCTGCCCCAGTTCTGCGAAGACTATTATTAAAACCGACTAGACTACAAATAAAACGGTGCTTCAAACTGAACAATTAAAGACACCGACTGTACTTATTCCAATCTGTCTGTACAATAAATAATAATCAATTATTTGTTGAAAAAGACAGGAAAATAAACACCCACTTATGCACACAGAAGTTAATTGAAATCTTGTGTTATTATCTGTGGTAAAATAAATATTGATGTGTAATTTGATATATTTAGAGGCAGTCTACAAATAATCATTAGGCTCCAACAAGCATTATCAATTGATATCTTGATCATTTTCTCAATTAATCAATTAGTTGTTTGGTCCATAAAATGTCAGAAAACAGTGAAAAATGTTGATCAGTGTTTCCCAAAAGCCCAAGGTGTCGTCCTCAAATGTCTTTTTTTGTCCACAACCCAAAGATATTCAGTTTATCCCAAATGTAGCCACATTTGAGAAGCTAAAATTACAGGATTTGGACATGTTTTTTCTTAAAAATGACTTAAAATAGACAACTAATCAATTAATTGACTTGCAACTCTCGTAGATGTAATGACTAATTGCATAAAAGCAAATAATAGAACAGTCTGGTAAGTTCAGAAAACCAGGAACAGACAACACTTAAGCCATATCACAATATAACAATATCCAAAATCAAGTCTCACAGTATTGATATAATATTGATATATCGCCAAGCCCTAAATCTGTTTAACTTAGTTCCAACTGCTGCAATGAAAAGCCCTCGGTTAGTTTTATCATCTTACTGATATAATTGCAGCAGTTAATGTCCATAAACTCAATCTGCATGATCAGTAAATGGAGGCCGCGGTGGAAATGAGATTGATGATAGCGTTTCACCTGTAAATCAATGTTTTATGTTGATCAATGATCTAAACAGCTTGCGGAGGACAGGTGCAGCTGATTGGTGGAACATGAGGGAACTATTAAGCATCAAACGGTTAACAGGCTGATAATCAAGAGGCTGTTGTGTGGTCAATGAGGAGGAAACGCACACATGTGCAGGAGGAGCAGCAGAAAACAGCTATTGTTCACATATGAGCGTGTACAGTAGAGCTGCAACGATTAGGTTAGTAGGGCTGCACAATATGGTAAAAAAAAATCATTTTGCAACCATTTTGACAGATATTCTGATTGTGATATGATTCATGATTAGCAGGAAGGATCATTTTTGATCATTTTCACTGAAAAAACTATTAAAATCATGATGATGTGACATTTGTTGGCATCTGTACCAAACAAACATCTTTTCTTACATCTTTAGAACAAGATTTGTAGGTAAGGACATCTCTGCAGCACCACATCATTAAAAATCATTCATTAAATGATTCATTAAAATTTATCAAAAATCTGAAGCTTCTGCAATCAGAGTCGTTGCACTTAAGGCGATTTTGTCGATATTTTTCATTAATCAGGCAGCCCCACAGGCTAATCAATTAATCGATTAGTCATCCACCTCTTAAATTAATCACCAAATATTTTGATAATAGATTCATTGTCATTAAAGAAAAAAAAATGTGCCAATTCTCTGATTTCAGCTTTTCAAACGTGAATATTTTCTGGTTTCTATGACAATAAACTGAGATATGTTTGGTTGTGGACAAAAGACAACATTTGATGTTGTCATCTTGGGCTTTGGGAAACACTGATCAACACTTTTAGTCATTTTATGACATTTTGCAGACCAACTATTAAATCCCCGATGATTTTTAAAGTGGATTAACTGGTTTAAGACATTTTAAAAGAAATTCTATGATTTCAGCCTCTCAAATGTGAATATTATTCAGTTTCTTTTGTCCTCGTTGACATTAAACTGAAATATCTTTGGGCTGTGGACAAAAACAAGCCAAGAAACAAGAAAATTTGGGTTTTGGAAAAAAAAAAAGATCAACATTTTACACCATTTTATGGCACTTTATGGACCAAACATCTCATCAATTAATTGAGAAAATGATCAACAGATTAATAGATAACCAAAATTGTTAATTGCAGCCCTAACATACAACCCCCACCCCCCCTCCCTCTCTCTCTCTCTCTGGGTGTGTGTGTGTGTGTGTGTGTGTGTATGTGTGTGTGTAGGAGAAAGAGATCTATCTCTTAAAATTAGGGCACCTCCTCTGTCTCTGTGCAATTATCTCAACAAGTAAAGCGCAGGATGAGAGAAATATCCTGTTTTTCATCATTATTAATGTTAACCACAGACCTCAGACTGGAGCAGCTGTACATGAGGGTTTTATTCCTCTGGCTGACTGTATCAGTCCATACAGATTAAAGCCCTGATTCCTCTGTCAGGATCCTAAAATAGCAGGTATGATGGGAAGCCACCTCATCATCTCCATCAGGCTAACGAAGCTCCGTGTTTATGATAAATGATATTCCTCTAATGCCCCTATAGCAGCTTATAGAGCATCTGAGGTGATTAAACGTGATTTAAATGACCTTTAAGCACTTTATGGCGCCCAAATAGCATCACTTTGAAGCCATTAAGTCAAATACAGGAATATTTATTTCTATTTCTAAGGCCATTCGATGTTAATTAATATATTTCTTTAATATTCCTATGAATTGACTTATTTTGCTGTGATCCCTCTCTTATTTTACAGTAAAAGTAATCATCTTTTGGATCATCATGGGTTTAAATACCTTCGGTTGCATAGTTGTGGTCGCGTAGGAAGCTGTTGTTGATTTTCCGGGTGTCACTCTCTTCCTCCATTGATAAATCGGCTGGTTCGGGATCCTGAACGCGGCAGACCTGCTCCCATCATGCCCGGTACCGTCAGCAGGCGGGCTGTGGTGGGACCAGCGGGGGGCCTGTCATGGCTCCAGATCTCCGGCGTAATTAAACACAATCACGATCAAATACCTGTGACGACGATGAGGATGAGGAGGAGGGTGGTGATGATGATGATGATGATGATGATGATGAGGATGTACGGGCAGGTCCTCCTGTCCACACCTCAGGACGCATCCAACCAACGCGACGCAGTGACGGTGCCG
Organism: Lutjanus campechanus; assembly: GCA_027495735.1. Lineage (NCBI taxonomy): Eukaryota > Metazoa > Chordata > Actinopteri > Lutjaniformes > Lutjanidae > Lutjanus > Lutjanus campechanus. The sequence continues at coordinate 15,713 of JAJHUR010113828.1, read as the reverse complement.
ACTCCAACAGGGGATTTAATAGCCTAATTATGAGCGCATTAGGTCCTCTGATTTTCAGACGAGTATCTCCCCCCAAAAAAATGTTAAATTACGCTCATGATCGACTGTGAAAGTGGTCAAAAATGAGAAAAAACAAACGTCTTCTTGAAGGTGCGTGAACCCGCGGCAGCAGCAGCTCCGTAAATCTCTTCTGGAGGATTGGAGTTTAGGCAGGCGAGATTTGCCCCCTCCTAGTGCCAGCGGGGCGGGTGGGATTATGCGTCAACAAGCTTCAAGCTCCGATCACTTCAGTATTTCCATCTTCACAGTCGCACCTTTCTGTCTTCAGATCCTGCAGCCTCTCCTCCTCTCCTCTCATTCATTCATCCGCCGGCCGCTCAGCTGACTCACTGTGCCGGATAGCGCAGAGCTGGACTCTAGTTACCCACCGTGCTGCCGCTGCTGCTACTGCTGCTGCTGCTGCTGCGCTTCAGCAGAGGAGGGCCCCTCCCATGCTGCCTGGCGCGGCTGCCTCTTTAAAAAGCTGCAAATGTGACGCTCAGTCGAACCACCGGCAGCAGCAACACAGAGAGGAGAAGGAGTTCAGATTGTGTTGCTCACAGCGGGATGACCACCAGAGAGGTTCTGTGCGTGTAAAGACGACAGCTGCCTGATGGTCTGGTAGCAGGTTGCCTGTTAAGCTCCTGCATCACCATCCCTCCATCCTGCTGCTGCTGCAGAGGCATCTATACATTAATACCACCGCAGATTGAGCAGGGAGCTGCTTTCTGTGTTTTCCCAGTAGTGGAAATATTACTCAGCTACAAGATAAACCACTGGTGTTACAAGAATACTTCAGACAAACTAAAAAAGTATTGGTTTAAAAGTGAAAGTTTGTTCACAGACTATTTGAAGACAGCGATTGAAGGTTGTAGACCATTTTCATCCTCTACAATGTGCAAATAATAACCTACTGTCACTTTAGACTCTCATTAAGAAGCTACGTCCAGATTTCTCAGTTGAAAACCAAAAAAAAGATGCCACACGCAGGACTTGAACCCCAATAAATGGATGAAAATCATTCTGTTGCTCTTCATACTATGTTCAAGTGTATATATGCTGGAGTAGGTGAACCTAAATACTTGCATTAGGTTCCAACAGTAAGCGCAATTTCTTTATTTTACAACAGGAACTTCTCCCATTGTGACATCCTGGAAGCTCCTGGTTGGCAGCACACAACATATATGGCTCATATTTGAAATTGTGTCTTCATATAGACCAGATTGTGAAATATGATTTTAGAGAAATGCCTTCACACTATTCAATATTGTCCCTCTTTCAACCTAAAACTCAACAAATCTTCAAAATGATTGAATAAATTTGTGTTGTGTGACGACTTGATGTTGTAACCACATTTTTTCTGCTCAGTGGTCACAGTCACCTCTCCAGATAAAGTCTTTCAGATTTTAAAAGTAACTAAGTAGATTACATAGTGTAATGCATATTTTGTAAGATTAAAGACTTGTATGTGTATCGATTCAAAAAGCCTAAAATACCTAAAAAGTACTTTATTACAGTAATTTGAGTAGTTGTTATTAGTTATTTCCGCCCCTGTGCTTTCCTCTCTGCATCTAGACCACAGTTCATCTAACTGCAGTTATTCATGCCAGGAGAAGACAAGAGCAGGCTTTATAAGACGTGCTGAGCTATAGGAAGCGCATGACATGGCACATTTCTGTCCCGACACTCAAAAGAGGGCGTGAAGTTCAGATTCAGAGAAATCGGAGCGGGGAGGGACACAAAGGAGAGAGACGGAGGGAAGCAGAGATCGAGAGGGAAGGATGAGTTGAAGAGCAATAGAGAGGGGCAGAAAAGAGGGCAGAAGAAAATGAAAAAAGCCAGACGCTGATTAATTAGATTAGTAGGGCCGCCGTCTGCGCCTCTTTCTGGAAAGATCTCATTTCCATGCTGAGTTTAATAACACCACACACAACGAGGCTTCTTCTGGTCCAAACGTAAGCTTTGATGAGTGTGCGTGTGTGTGTGTAGCAGCAGTGTGGCTGAGCTCGCCACAGTGCATCCCTGCCCTTATCTACTCACTTTACCCTAAATCTCTCAGGCTCCACAAAGGGACCGGGTATCTCCCCTGCACGAGCCTCAACATACACATACACACACACACGCACACACACACACTGAGCAGCAGCAGCAATAAAGAGATTGTGGAGCCCCCTCTCCTAAATGCATTAGCTCTCTAATCCACAGGACCATTTGCACATCCAATCCTCTGCTCCTCTGCTAATGGGGATCTGGCTGTGAGAGTGGCATGCTGCTCATAGCAAAAAAAAAAAAACAACAGGGCCTTCCTACACATGCTATTTTACACCCCATCACCCTCCAACCTCCATCTCCATTGGAATACATTACAAGGCGTTAGCCATGCAGGGGGATAATGAAGGCCTGTGATTCTCATGCTTCCATATTTACAGTCCTCTGCTCCCCTAATGAAATCTGCACAGAAACTCCGCCATCCTTGACCCTCTCAGATCTGACTGAGCAGTCGGCGGCGCTTCCAATCTCTATCAATATTTAAACAGGGTCTACGAGGACAAAAGAAACACAGCGCGTCCCTCTTTCAACAAAGACTTCGGCTAAGTTACAGCTGAGCAGCGAAGACCGAATGAAATTGAAATGGAATCAGCGAAACAATGGATTTAGTAGAACGAAGCCGCTTGGATGAGAGGTTCGGCTTTGTCAGATTTTGTTGGGAGGTGAGGAGGGGGAAATTATGAGGCAGAGAGGCAGACAGATGAAGGCCAGGGGTGGCGGTTAAAGGCACAGAGATATTTGACTGTATAATGAAGGAATAAGTGGAGAATGCTGCTCGAAGCCAGAGCCTGGGATCAATGCCGCCTCGCTAATAACATCCACCATCTCCCTCCCTTCCTCTGTCCCGATCTCTGTGCATATATGCCAATCTCCTCTCTCCTTATTTCCCTTTCTTACCCCCCTTCTCTCCTGATAAGTCAAAATGTGACCACAGTGGCTCCCACAGCATCTCAGAGCAGCAACATGGAGTGGAAACCACTTTGGCCCTAAAACTGATGCAATCACTCCAAGTCAATACGCACTTAGGCCGGGTTCACACCCAAAGGTCCGGTGTCAATTTTCCAACTGGTCCTGTGGTGGTCATGTGATAGAAATGTTTGATTTTTGGTTATACGGTCAGTGGGTAAAAAGACAACAAACGACACAATTTCTACCTGGATTTCGTACATGGTGGAGCATCATGAGGTTCTCTTCATGTTCCTGTTAATCTGGAGCGCATATCAGCAGACTTTAGCTCCGAAAGCCAGGGATGCACTGTGTGATTTTGGTTGTGGCTCGAATACAGAGGTCTTGTGGTCAAAAGGTAGCCTGGGACAAAAGTCTGACGGCGTCAGAACTTTAGTATAATCATCTCACAATGTGACTACTGCTTCAACCAATGTCTACTAACCTATTTGTTCCCAGACAAACCGCAGCTCTCCCATTCTGCGAAACTTTTGTCTTATGGAATCTCCTTTATATTCTTTAGGTCTGATGATCATAAAGTCTCGTCAATAACTGATCAAACTTTCATCACTTTAAATTACAATAAACCAAACATATTTCTTCCCTTGTTGTTCCACCTTCCAAAAATCTGTTAAAAGTTAAAATATTCTATTCCTCCTTTTATTTGGGATCTCCTACGACCTACTCAAGGACCTTTGTTGGTGCCCCAGTTTGAAAACCATTACAGTAACCAAACTATTGGATTGTTTTCCACACAATGGCTTTTACAAGGGCTCAATTCTTGCTTAGCTTCGTTGTTTACCACTATGCAGTTGGATGACCCACTGACTTGCATCATAGCCTCTGATTCAGTAGTTTGATCACCACACAGTCTACATACATCAAACTCGATGTCATACCAAAGTTTATTAGATTCATGTCACACATTGTGGCTTGGACTAAACATATACCATTGCTGAAATCACACAGTCTGTGGGAAGCATAAGACAGCGGGTATTAATTTAATAATGCAAGTGTTTCTCACTTTGTTGTGTGTCCAAGTTTATTCTTTGCCAGTCCACATTTTGGTAGCAAACATGCTGCTAGTTCACCAGTCACCAAAACAGGAACAGAACACTTTTTTAACTAACACGTATAATAGCTTATTTTTGTGATTGGTTTAAATGGTGTTCACGCAGGAAATGAACTGCCCCAGAGGTCATTTGACCACCCCTTTGATGTGGACCAGAGAGCGGTTGTTTGGTCCACACCAGAGTTCAAGTCCAGCATTCAGACCAACCATAACGAACATCAAGGAGGTAAACCTGGTTCAAACAGACTAAACAAGGCTGGTGTGAATGTGTCCTTATTCTCAGAGCCTTTACTCAAAAGGCCTCAACTTTCTGCACCCCATGGCTCATTTAACCCTCCCTTCCACTACCTCCAGCTACTTGTTCTCCTCTGCCACCTCACTCCTCTCACTCATTACACCCCATCTCCCACTCGGCTGGGTAAAGGACCAGTGACAGCGCGTCTACAGCCCAGCTGCTGTGTGTCAGACTTGCAGGAAATGCTCGGGGGGCCCAGCAGAATTGGAGAGCGTGTCCTCAATTCTCCTCGATCGTATGGACAAAGTGGGTTAAATTAGGCTCTAGCAGCCCAAACATAGGGACACAATCACATGGCAATGATATTTTAGTCATGCCCAATTGCTTTCCTTGATGTGTGGTAATTGTTTGACCTGGGAGGCTGGTGCAGAGCTACAGGCAGCAAAGACGCTGTCTGCATACCAAACACCATATATGCACACATGTACACATGAGTATAGATATTTGACTACACCGCAGCTGCAGAGCGCAATTATAGTCCACCTTCACTGCTGTACCCTCATATCTCAAGATTGCAGTCAATGGTATATTGACCACTGGATAATGTCTGGTTTAAATACGGCAAGATATTGATTATTTCCATCCAGTTAATCCAACATATATGAGATTAAAATAAATCAATGCAAAATCTATTTAGGACTATACTGTTAATCATATTTGAGATGGATGAAGTAGAAATAATGGAACAAACTTATCATCCTGCAAAAAAAATTGAATTAGCTGGTAGATGGAGAATCTTATTAGAAGCTGGTTTCTCTGAAACAGTTGGAAAATCCCATATGTAATACCATGAAGATAAATGACATAAAAGATGTGGGAAAATAAGTCCATGAAATTGTGTCAAATACCTTCGATCACAAGATATGATGCTAAGAATGACCAAAAACACACGTTTTGTGATGTGGAAATGATGTCCTCTGAATAAAATAACACAAATAATACATTATTTGATTTATGTCAGTGCAGCCATGATCAGGAATTCACTCTAGACAGAGTAAATAAACAAACAAATAAATAAATAAAACTCTACTTTTGTGTAAAAGCTTGATTTTCTTAAATTCCAGAAAAGACCAAAAGGAACCCAGATTTGTTAAACAGTGCAATAGTACGAACAGTCTGAGGGGAGAAGCTGCTCCTCAGTCTGGTGGTACAGCAGCAGATACTTCTGTATCTCTTGCCAGGCGTCAGCAGGGTGAACAGACTGTGGCTGGTGTGGTTATTGTCCATTAGTATGTTTTAGGTTCTGCACAAGCACCGCACCTAACTAATATCACTGATGCCCAGTAGTTGAGTAATGATGATATTCTTGGTGGTTTTACTCTGTACTCGGTACTGCCTGTGCTGTTTACAGACAAAATAACCAAGACAGGAATGTCTGTTTTTGCTAAACCAGTAAATGAACAAATAAAAGTGCATCATCACGTTGATGCAAACATCAGCCAAGCTATACTTAGACACAGTGGTGCTGAGCTGAATGCTAACGCTAGCATTGTAACATGATCAAAATGACAATGCTAGCATGCTGATGTTACAGTGAGCATGTCTAAGGTTCACCATGTTCCCCATCTTAACCTGTTATCATGCTAACATTCACTTATTAGCAACATAAAGTACAGTTAAGGCTGATGGGAATGTGCTTAGTTTTGCAGATATTTGGTCATAAATAAAAAAAATTGACTTGATGACGGTGCTAGAGGAAAAGTTAACGGAGCACTAAGGTTGTTATCATTATAATAAGCACAAGAAGGAGTCATTAGGATACAATTTTGTGATGATCCATTAGTTACATGTTGAGATATTTAACAGGATAAGTTAAATGTTTGACCTGCTGGTGGCAAAAGTCATGAAGACTTATCCTCTGGGAACAACAAACATCTGCACAAAAATTTCAGTTTTTGCAATCCATGCAATAGTTGCCAAGGCACTTCAATAAAAGCCGTAAAAGTGAACCTCCTGGAGGTTCTTGAGGTAAAGTCAGGGGATCATCAAAGTCAGGAGGCTTAATCCTCCAGGGACCATAAACGTCAAACTTTCATATCAATCCATCACATAGTTGAGTTATTTCAGTCCAGACCAGAGTGGTGAACTGACCAAACAACCAACACTGTATCCACAGAGCAGTGTCTCTATAGCGGAGCCAAAAATTCAATATCATCATAAAGCATTCCTGCTAATTGACTTACAATGTTGCCCACAATGGTTTTACACAGTCAGAGAGTAAAATGACTATCTACCACAATCTAATTATTGTGTTATTGTGACGAAAGAATACAGTGGTTTCAGGAACAGAAGGGTGAGAGTCAACCTAAAGCTAACTGTCTTTCACTCCCATAATTGTATAGTTACTCAATGCACAGAAGAGTATAAGGGCAGGCATAAGGGGAAAAACTGAGAGGAAGAGGATTCTTTATTGTGCGTTTTGGGAATAAAGTAAAAATGTTGAGGATAAAGTTGCAATACTATTCCAACTTCATTCTCAACACTCCAGATAATAAAAAAAACTCTTCCTCTCTTTTTTTGCTCTTACTGTGGCCCTAATACTCTATCGTACAAAATGTCTCAATCAGGCATGACGACAGGACATTAATATTTTCAGGACAGGTCTGGTTATTCATAAATGCCATCATTTGGCATATAGGTGATGATATTTTTCTGTGATAGATGCTCTAATAAAAAATGATGCACACATTTTGAGTCCAGACGGTTGAGGCTGAAAGTAGCGAAGTCACTTTCATCATCTTTGCTTGATACGGATGTAAAGCCTGTTTACTGGCTGAGCTAATTTGACATGACAAGCTGCATAAGTACAGTACAAAGTCGTCACGGTTATAATTTTCACTGGTTTTAGATCTCCTCCCTGTTATTAAACAAATCAGGATGATCATCATTCAGCATGAGATTCTCCCTGCAAACATTCATTGTCTTCCATTAGCCATGCAACCCACCCTGGCATTAGGAGCAGCTAAACACATGGGGGTAATAGGATTGCCCTGGCAGTCCATCTGTCAGGGGACTGAGCAGCAGCAAACCCCGGGGACGCAGCACCCTGCCCTGGATACACCTGCTTAGTCTGCCCTTTCTCTGCACTCCTCTCTGGAGATATTTATTCAGTATTAAAGCATAACCTCTGTGAGAGTAAAACACACCCATTGGAGTGTGTAAATGCCACAAGGAGTAAGTATAAAACTGAAAAATACACGCTCTGCTAATAGTTTAAAACCGCATGGCCTTTAACTATTATAAAACGCAGCTACTGCTCTGTTAATAGAGTACAGATGGAGATACATGGCAGTGCGTAGCCGGTGAATGAATGGAGCGCGAGGCAGGCAGGGTGGGGGAGGAATACGGACGGGAACGGAGGAGGAGGGCCTGCGAGAGAGAGAGAGAGAAAGAGAAAGGGAGAAAAAGATAAAAAGATGGATGTATAGTTTTGGTAGAGGGCATTAAATCAAGCCTAGAGGCTGTCCCCCAAATCAGCCGGCTTTACTCTTGGTGTCATTCCAATTACATCAGGATGAGACTAATGCTCCATTGCTCCGAGACTTCAGACCAGCAGGATTGGATTTTCTGTTTCCCCCCTGACTCTCCTTTTCCCCTCCCCACCCCCCAGCCTCCCACCCCTCCCCTCTCTGTGCCTCCCTTGATAATGAATTAATTGAAAAGAACGCATGTACAATCATTAGCTCAGGACGGTGCATTTTGGATGAAAATTAATCAACTGAAAGGAATTTATTTGCAACAACAGCTTTTTTTTCAGAGGCTCTAACACACCTCAAGGGTGTACAGACGCACACATGGCCCATATGGACGTCTATATGCAGGAACCCTTTCACAAAACACACCCATACACACACGTTTCTGTTGCATTACGATCTTTAAAGCAACAAAGGTGCAGAGGCATGCACACGTTGCAGATTTAGATTTGTTTTGTGAACATACAGTGTAGCCTCGCTGCGAGGAAATGATGCCACTTAACAGAAAATCATCGCATTGTACCTCTCTGGTTGCTAGGAAACTGCAATTGAACTGGCATTGCAATGCAGCACAACAGCTGTCTACATAATTGGACAATTAAGATCTTAAAATGTCATTATTTTGGTCATATTCATCTCAATAAAGGTTCAAGCGCGTCCCAACACGTTTTCTACCAGTTGGGTTAATGGGCCGAACATGGGGAGTTCATGTTCGGAGGGAGGCTGGATTTCATTAGTGGAACGATCAGTGATGCATTGGGGGTAAGGATACGAGGAACGCAACAAAGCACGGTGCTATTCCTGTTGTTCGGAAAGCTCGGACGGACGCCGTGTGTCGTTAAGTATGCTATATTTATCCTACAGCACTTTCCTCTCTGTGGATGCATGAAAGACCAGCGAGTAGAAAGTAGGTTAAGCAGGTTAGTGAGTGACTACAAAGCCACCTCCCCATACATGACCGGGGATCCATGCACAGCTTATGTTCAGGACCGTGGACAGCTCTCCACACACAGAGAGAGAGAGAGAGAGAGAGAGAGAGAGACGCTGCTGAGACAAACAGAAAAATGTCTCGGAAATGGTTTAAAGGGGAAATCCACCCTAAAAATGGAATTCGTATCAGGTATTTTATAATAAAGCACAGCTCAGTTTTAATTTGAACAAGTCAGAGAGAAAAATTGTTATGATGGTGTCATCTAGTGACCAGAGCTGGAGCTGCTTCATCGACTAGTGAACGATTGAATGAAATAATGGGCAAATTCCTATGATGTAATAACAGCATCCATGATGACTTTACTGTGACAAACCCTGCATTCAAATAAAACATCTAATTTTCACATCTCAAACAAAAAGTCATTCAATGTCACTGTCAGTGTGAACGGACCAACTCCAGCAGTAACAACATTTAATAGAAACGTTTCAATACTTTTTTTTCTTTTCCTTTACCAATTCTGGTACCTGGACTTTGCTTATCAGCCGACAGTACCGAGCCAATACCAACACATTAAAAAAACATACATTATTATTATAGTTTAACAGCTGTATATTACTAACCCTCTATGGATGTGATATATGCCTCAGATTGAACTCTTTGTAAAACATGAACAAATATAAATGCCAAAGTACATGACTTTGCCATCCTGGGAAAAAATGGTATAACAGATGGTTCCATGTTCCAATGTTTGTGCCAATCCACAAAGTAGATATACAGATATTTTGCTGCATAATTTAAAACTTTGATCTGTTGGTGGGGTTCTGGGCACCATTAACATCTCAATGATTATGTTCATTATCAGTTGATCTGCAGATTATTTTCACCATTAACTGATAATTGTTTCATCTATAAAATGTGTTTGAAAAGTTGAACACAATTTGTCCAAATTGACTTCTAACAACTGCTTCTTTTGTCCAACCAACAGTCCAAAACCCAAAGAGTTTTCATTTACTGTAAAGGCGAAGAAAAGCAGCAAATCATCACATTTAAGAAGCTGGAACCAGCAAATGTTTGAGATTTTTTGCTTGAAACGATTATCGATCGATTATCAAAATAGTTAATATTTTGTCATGGACAAAGGTTGGTGGACAGACGGACAGAATACCTTTGCCATCTCTAGAATCACAAAAAAACCTTCACAGCTTCTTGGTTTCGACCCATTAAATGTGAATATTTGCTGGTTTTCACAGATAACAAATTGAATACATTTGATTTTAGACTACTGACATAGACAAATCAAAACATTTGAAGATGTTGCTCTGGTGTTTGGTTCACATTTCATTATTCTACAGACTAAACGATCAATCAGTTAATCAGGAATGTAATGAGCGAATAATAATTGCTAGTTGCAGCCCTCTTACACTGCATGAGCAATCCAGCAATGCCCATAAACAAAACTTGAGCACAGTTGACGCAGAGTAAAATCGCCATGTCTGTTGGCTCTATTCACAAGATAGATGAGGTCTATTCAACAAGGGTGAGTGTTGCAGCAGTGTGGAATAAGAATAAGCCTGACCCCACATCTGAACATGTTCCCTCCCTCTTTCTTGGTACAGCTTGCCAGAGACAGTTCAGTCATGTTCCAACCAGCCCCATGTGACAGCAGAACATGTTCTCCCTGCACCTCGGCTCAAGACCCCCCCGCCACACACACACACACACACACACACACTTAAACTCACACAAAAAAACGCAGCTTTATTACAAATAGTCCTCACACGCACTCCGTCAACAACAAAGACAAACACATGCAAGCGTGTCACACTTAGAGGCTGTAATCTCCAGGAAAATCCCATTTGGCAGAGCAGCTGCCAGCGTGGATCACAGATAGTCTGTAGTCGTGGTGCCCACAGGGTGGCAAGCTGTCCATCCACGCTCCTCTATCAACCACACACACACACACACACACACACACACACACACACACAAACACACATTTGAAGACGAGCTTAAGGTGGGATCAGGCCCTACCACTGTGATGATAAATTCATACCACTTGTTTTAATGGAAACACGTCGATTGGCTCAACAAGCCGGTTTCTCGTTTTGAGCGGGGCTTAATTTTTATTGCTCGATGTATTGATCTGGCAAGTGGGATTTCTGTCGCAAAGCAGCCTGAGGGACTCGCCATTTCTGACATAACGGAGTTGGAGGAGACGGGCTGGCAAAAGTGGTCCATCCATCTGTCTGTTTGTCGTGCTGGCTGTCTGTCAAAAACACTTTCGTCTGCTAATGTGAAATGATACACAGCAGGTAATATGAAACCTTGGACATAAAGTCTTAATATCTAATAGGATCTAATGTCTTCTCATACTAATACATTATAAAACAATATCTATCTATCTATCTATCTATCTATCTATCTATGGTATTACAGTGTATACACATATAGAGAAGAAATGAAATTGAATTTATTGACATGAACAACTGCCTCTCAGCATTAATAGAGCTGATCTTAGAGCACCACCATCTGGCTAAATGAAATATTACAGGTTAAATCTGTGCAATACCATCAACAAACTGTTTAACAGCCACGAAACACATGCATTAACCTGTTTTATCACCTCATTCATGATTTCTAAGTGTGCCTGTGTGTATAAGAGAGGGAGTCTGTGGTCTGACATAGAGCACATTTATTGGAAAACCAGTTGAATGCACTGTGCACATGCACACCCACACCTGCAGCTACATTTAGCACCAACTGTGATGGTTTCTGTCTTTGTTTGGGATAGATTAAAGTTATATTCAAGGGTCAGGCATGCACTGGTGAGAGTATATTCTAGAGGGGAACAAAGCAGAGCTCCAACAATACTGGACTTTTGAGGCAGATACCAATACACAAGATATGCAAGAAGAAGAAAGCTGATAATAAAGTAAACACAGGTGTTACCAGTGATACTAATTTAGGCTCTGTTCCATTCAGGTCAAACAAAGTCAGTGTGCTGCTATTAGCTCACTGGAAAGGCTTCGCTACACTAACTGGATTGGTACCTTAATGTGTATCTCTGGTAACAGGTGTGTTTATCCTACTCTTTCATATCATTATGGCTGTAAAAAGGTAACACATATTCAATTTGGAGTGCCAACACCCTTAATTTTGAGTTGGGACAAAATTAGGGCTGAAATGGACAAAATCAAGTCATGTCACAATATATTTGTAGATACTTGATGTTGTGACAATATTGTAGAGATGACTGTTGGTGCTTTCGCAAAAAATTCTGATCAGTAATGTGGATGTAGTGACCAAATGAGTAAAGACAAATAATGGAGCAGTTACGACACTCTGGTGAGTTCAGAAAATTACATCACTTTACTGTAATGCAGCCTTTAAAACCAGGAAAAGACACCGACCATATCTAGTCTCGTATCACAATATCAATATAATATCGATAGCCCTTGGTCAGCGATATGTACCGAGGCAGGATGATCAACATTTGATCTATAAACCCAAAGATCCCTGAACTTGGGGTGGCCTGGTGGCCTTGGGAATTAAAGGATAAGTTCATGTTTTTTCAAGTGCGTCTTAAAGGTCCAGTGTGTAAGAGAGAGGGAGATCTGTTGGCAGAATGTGGCAGAAATTTAATCTAATATTCATAAGATTGTTTTTGTTTGTGTATAATCACCTGAAAATAGGAACCGTTGTGTTTTTGTAACCTTAGAATGAACCGTTTATGTCTACAGAGGGAGTGTGTCCTCTTCTGTTCTACAGTAGCAGAACAAACAAGCTTTGAAGACGGCCTTGAGTGTTTTTTTGTGGGTTTCACAGCCCTCATAGGTTTTCCTACATGTTTGGGGGGGGGGGGGCACTAAATCCTACACACTGGTCCCTAAAATACTAACATGTGCACTGAAAGAGTTTTTGTGAACTTTGCTGTATTTGTTCATACTGGCTCTAAGGAGATCCAATCCTCGCAATATGACAATGCAAGTGATGGGGCACAAAATCCACAGTCCTCATTTGTGAAGTTCGGCTGAAGCTAATATGAGGCTTCAGCAGTCTGAATTAGTCAAATCAAGTCTTCCAAAGTTGCAGCCCTTTTAGAGGAAAATTCCCCCTTTGTAGTACTTTCTCCCTTTCATGGCTCAGCAAGCAAACACTGTCTACTGAAGCACAAAGAGAGAATTTTATACTAAAGAGACTGAAACTTTGGAAGACACTGACTGCGGACCTTTTATATTATGTAACTGTGACTGAACTTTGGGTACATTTATGCACAGAATGTGAATTGTGACACCCCCCCCCGCGCCTCACTTACATTGAAATTGTCTTAGGAAGGAAGCCGGTATGGACACGGGAAACAATAACAACAACCCCTGAGAGCCCCTGGCTACTATTGTTGCTGTTTCCTGTCAGCTCTGTACTGTTGACTCAATAATAAAGGCAAAAATGCCCCAAAACAAATACATAATTCACACGCATAAATACAAAAAAATATATTAAGTTTAAAGTAAGAAAAATGTGGGTCAAATATAAATAGAAAATGCAGCCTATGAAACAATAAATACTGCAATTTCTCTCCTGACATATGCAGCAATACTGATTTATCTGTTATAAACAAATATCAGCTGTAATACAGTATCAGCTGTCGGACTCTAATCGAATGTCCCCAAAAATAAACTATTGTCTGTAAGGACAAAGCTCAGGTCACATTTCAGTCAATGCAGGAAGTTTTTTTTTTTTTTTCCCACATCCCAAGACAACCTTTATCCATCATATACATGAAGGACTACAAGGGGATGATGATGATTTTTTGTTTGTTTGTAGAAACAAGCTCATGTTTGTTCAAATGTCCTGAGTTAGCACCGTGCATGTGCGCACCCTCTATGCATGTGATGTGACAGCATCAATATGGGATCCATATTTTGTCCACCCCTGGCCCATGAAGACGCCAAGCAGAACTAATTACTCTGGCAGCGCGGCGGCCACAACCTGCCAGCTGAGGGCCTGCAGGAGAGCTCTGAGCTGAACAAGCTGTGAGAGGTGGAGACGTGGGAGCAGCCCTGCGATTTGTGTCTCCACCGCAGATCCATGAGGTCATACACGTGGGCACACAGGAGAGCTGATAAACGCATGCATATTTCTGAGGGAAATGGCGCTGAGGGGACCGTCCGTCTCCTCAGACAGATGAGCCGGCGAAGCAGCCAGAGGAGCGAGGAGAGTGAGACGGGGAGTGGGTGCTGGGAGGTGTGCTCTACAGACACACTTCAGTAATCATACAGTGAGCAAGCAGACAGAGGGGATGTTTATTCGTGAAACAGCCACTTCTACCTTGCCAAGCCTCCCCCTGGGGTGCAAATCCAGCTCCTGGAACCACATGACGCTGCTTCACATTAAGAGTGGGCTGCTTCTAACAAAGATTAATGTAATTCAAGATGAGCTCTCATCAGAGTTTAGCAAAACTGTGTTTAAATGCAAATTAAAAATTGAACTGTTGCACAATTCAAAACTGAGACTGTGGGCCTCCCGCCAGACAAAGCTTG
>JAJHUR010113827.1:0-14668 GCA_027495735.1 Lutjanus campechanus | reverse complement strand
AGCAGGAGACTTTAGCGACAGGGGAGGGTCTTCAAGCTCCGGTTTACTGCTAGCAGTAGCCATCATGCGCACGGGCTGCAGGTGTAGCTGCAGGTGTAGCTGCACATGTTAGCGGCGGAACGTAAACACACGCAACTTCTGGCCCGTGAGCCAAAAAAAAAAAAAAATTCCGGCCCGTGAACTCACCCGTGCACAGCCCTGTACCGAACCGAACGTCGCGTACCGAAACGGTTCAATACAAATACATGTATTGTTACACCCCTAATATATATATATAAAAGATCGATCATATCTATCAGGTCCCATTGCACAATTAAAGGGGAAACACACCAATTCCCAAAAAATAACAGAATGCGATGATCTGCAGAAACCTTTTGACCTATGTTCAATTGAATACAGTACAAAGACAAAGTTATTTAATTCTCAATCAGATTAACTTGATTTTTTTCTTGTAAATATACGCTTCATTCATTCAGCATGATCCAAAAATGCTGTGACAGGAGCATGTTCGACACTGGTGATACATCACCTTTTTTCTTTTAGCAACACTCAGCCAGCGTCTGGGAACTGAGGACACTACCACTTCAGCTGCTCAACAGTCCGGGGTCTCTGTTGTTGCATTTTGCACTTCATAATGCACCACACATTTTAAATGGTAGACAGGTCTGGACTGCAGACAGGAGAGTCTAGTCTCAGCATTAACTTTATGATGTACAGTGATGATGCATTGGGCGCTAACACCCCCACACCATCACAGCTGCTGTCCTTTGAAGTTAGCGCTGGTAACAATCTGGATGGTCCTTTTCCTCTTTAGCCCCTGAAATGTGGACTCGTCAGACCACAGGACACTTTTCCACTTTGCTTCAGTCCATCTCAGATGAGCTCGGGCCTCAGAGAAGTCTGCAGCGTTTCTGGATGTTGTTGATATTTGTCTTCCTCTTTGCATCGTAGAGTCTTAACTTGTATTTGTAGAAGCAGCGACAAACTGTGTTTACTGACAACGGTTTTCCAAAGTATTCCTGAGCCCATGTAGTGTTCTTTATACAATGATGTGGGTTTTTGATGCAGTGCTGCCTGAGAGGTCAAAGGTCACAGACATCCAGTGTTGTTTTTCAGCCTTGTCCCTTACATGCAGAGATTTCTCTGGATTCTCTTTTAATATTATGGACTGTAGATGATGAAATCTCTACGTTCCTGCAGTCTTGTGTTGAGAACCGTCCTTAAACCGCTGAACTATCCGCAATTTTCGACAAGGTGGTGAACCTCATCCCCATACATGCTTGTGAACGACTGAACCTTTCCAGGATGCCGCTTTAATACCCAATCATGATCCTGTCACCTGTTACCAGCTGACCTGTTTACCTGTCAAATGTTCCAAACAGGTGTTGTTGTTTTTTTGGAGCATTGCGCAACTTTTCCAGTCTTTTGTTGCTCCTGTCACAACTTCTGTGAAACGTGTTGCAGCCATCAAATTCAGAATGAGTGTATATTCACAAAAAACAATAAAGTTTAACGGTTTGAACATTCAATATTTTGTCGTTACACTGTATTCCACTGAATACCAATCATTGCAATCTGTTTTTATTTTCGTTTCACACAGTGTTCCAACTTTTTTTTTTTTTTTTTGAAGCGGGGTTCCAAATAAAGATGGTCCCACTCCCTTTTCTCTTACTCCTGCACTCCATCCTACCTGCTGGAGAGCATTTGGACCAGGCTAACCGGTGCCAACCTCCACCTCTACACCACAGCCAACATCTACATGAAAACCACATTGGGTTCAACGTGTTGGCAGGAGGAAGAGCAGAGGCTGTCAGAGGTTCATCCTCAGCGTGGATAAGCAGGCTGTGTCCTGGCTCTATCCACTACTGGAGATTTATTTCGTGCGCGCACATAGCGGGCGTTCCTCCACACTGTATACAGCTGAGACGTCTGAACGCTGATTTACTGCCGAGCTCTGATAAACTGCTAAAATCCTCAGCGTGTTTTTCATCACAAGTCGGTATCTGTGCAGATCATCATAAAGTCGTCTCATAAAAAGTGGGTGCAGCACACACACGGGCAGCTCTCCGCCAGCGGCGTGTGTGTTTCGGGGTTTCTGAGGCGTCCTGGTGGCTTTCCTGGGCCATCGGATCCCCACTTCCACCTGCCCACCCCACCCAGAGGAGATGCTCGGCCAGGCCAGGCGCTGATTGGACGACCCCAGAGGACAAAACATTTAGACTCATTTGTCAAACATGATGAAGACCAATGTAGGCCAGGTGGTTTGGACGTAGAGGGCTGAGGAGCACGTGTGTGTGTATTTCAGCAGAGAGGAATGCCCTTCGTTCAGCCTGCGTGATAATTAATGGCTGTCAGCGTCTCTTTAGTGGAAGAAGGCGCTGACAGACAGCACTCCAGAAACGCGGGGAATGTGTGAACGCCTCACAGGGGTGGATGAGGGTGGAGGAGGGAGCCGAGGGTGGGTGGGGGGGTTATACAGTGCAACATCCCTCCCAACCGTCCATGGAAGATGATCCAGGTCACCAAACCTGGGACATCACCCTCATCCGCTGCCGTTTAAGGAATTCCTGGACATCTGTGAGAAAGATACTGATCTGTCAACACCGACATTACAGCAGGACGCTGCTGGATACTGTGTGTGTGTGTGTGTGTGTGTGTGTGTGTGTGAAAGACAGGGGATGAGTGTAACTTGACAGACAAATCTAATTTCTTAAATTATAAATGAATACACTGTAAAAAAAAAAAAGAAAAAAAAAAAGGTTGAGACAACTTAAAATTCCAAGGCAACGGGCTGCATTAGATTGAGTTTTAAGCCCAACTTAGTTTTGAAATAAACCTTAAAAAGTTTTGCTGACCTATAATCTTTAGTTGACATAATTTACTTTTCCTCTTTAGATAAACTTGAATCTTTGAGTCTTAGAAACTAACAAAAAGAAATTTAAAAAACTGGTCACAAAACCTGATTTGTCTCTTTTTTTTAGCACCTGAAAAATGAAATAGTTTAAATTGAAAATATCACAATTTTAACATGAACAAGTTTATTATCTAAAGAAGAAAAGTAAATTATCTCAACAAAAGATCAGCAGTTAGTAAACTCTCTTAAAACTTAAAAAAAAAATCTATTGCAGTCATTTTGCAACTTTTTCGTTTTTACAGTGTAGAACCTCCTCTCAGTGCTGTATATTAAAGAAGGCTCTGATATTAATTTTCAGATAATGATTGACAGATTTTTCGACAACAAAGAAAGTGGTTTCTACATGAAACGGCTCACAACAAGGTCTGTGAATAATCTTGAGTAAGTGGGTCATGATTTTTGGAAAGAGACACTGGTTTTGAATTTTTAAATGTTTTTTTTATTTGGCTTTTTCTTCTTCTTTTTTTTTTTTTTTTTTTTTTTTGCTTTGAGCACCACAAGACGGGTTAGTTAGTTAGAAAGCAGACATCTTTTTTCCAAAACTCTGCCGTTCACATCAAAAAAATCTAGATGGATAAACAGCACTACAGGCCAGATGAAAAAACTAAGACATATTATAAACACATTTAATCAATAATAAAAAAAAATGAATTTGCCCTTCAAGATGTAGCAAAGTGCAAAATATGTAAAAGTGATCATACACGTCCATAAAGCTGGGGGACTCACAAGAAAACAGATTTTCACAGATTTAGAAATATTGGTCAAAACCAGCAGCCTTGTTTGTTTTTAATGTTGTCACTGCTTTAATCAATCAATATTGTACAGTTGTATTTGTTGACTTGTCAAATTCCATTTGTCATTTGTCATTGTCATGATCAATATGCACTCTAAAAATATGAACGTAACCTTTTTCATTCCAATTCCCCACAAGTTGGATGTCAAAGATCAGTGTCAATATTTTACGAGTATTCCTGTTTTATAATAATATTGTACTTCATATCACTACATTTATCTGAAAGCTACAGTTACTCGTTACTTTACAAATGAAGATTTTAAATACAGAACATGTAGAAGTTTTAAAATATGATGCACTTTTCAAAAAATTAAACTACCAAACAGTATATAGAGATTAAGCTTAAATGATTACTTGAGTAGTAAAGTGTTACAAAATGAATCAATTAATCTGTTGAAATCATTTTTCGTGCATCAATGCCTGAAAAATTTCATGGTTTCAGCTTCTCAAATGTGACAGTTTGTGGTTTTTCTTCATCTTCAGTTACAGCAGACGGGATGAATCTTAGATTTAGACTGTTGGTCGGAAAAAAAAAAAAAAAAAAAAAATTCTGCTTAAAGTTCCCCTCAAACATATGTTTTTATTTTTGGTCCTACAGTTGTTTGAGCTTCACTGTACAGTATGAAACTGAAAATCCTCTTTTTCAGGGGCGGGCCTAAAAGCAGGATTTGTGACATCACATTGGACGCCTTCCGTTCTTCCTTATTCTTCTTTATTTAGTTTAACTGAAGTTACATTTTCAGTGCAGTACTTCAAAGTTTTTTTTTGTTTTTTTTTGCAGCGTTCATCACGACCCAACTCTTCCACCATGTTTGTTTGATGTTTATGCATTATCGATGAGGTTCTCCATCATGGACATGCAAGAGACTTTTAGGATAGAACCATAAACTTGGGATGAAAATGAAATGTTCAGTATTTGATATCTTGTAGGGTACAAATTAGCGTTAGCATTAATATCAAAGTGCATCCACTATATTCTGGCTCCATGTGTCTTTCAGTAGTTTCAGTAGTTCATGTCTTTCTGCTCACAGATTCTCAAACCACATTCAGATGTTTTCTTAGTACAAATAATTCTTTTGTTGTATATTCTCTTCATTATGAAAACTGTGATAATCATTCCACCAGACCGTAATGATTTATCAATAACCTGCAAGGTTATGAAATCATAATCATATCAACATTGTTTCACTATAATTCTAAGACAGTGAGACACTTCTATCTGCTAGTTCATGTATGTGGTTCATCAAAAAATGTCTCGTTCATGATCCAGCTGTCAGTAAACCTGCACCTCTGCAAGTTTGGCTTTAAGACAACTTCGAAGAACTAGAAATTCACCTCATGTTTGTATGATTCTACCTGTTATTATTATTTTACACTTATTTAATATATTGTGCATTTTCACATATGTTTTAGTAGCAGTATTATTTCTTTTTTTTAAGTTTCAAAATGATCTTCAACCCAACTGTGAGGCATGTACAAACACAATCCAAACAGTGCAAACAATCCCAACTTAAATATCCAATCATCTGTTCATGCAGTGCACCCCAGTAGACAGTGAACATCAGTTTCTTCCATGCCTAAGTAGCAACCTCAGTGCATCAGCATCATGAGTGATGATGTTTGGGTGGACAGCACCTCCTGCTGGCTGTGCACGTTGCAACAGGCTCCTGCAACTGTGATGGAACCGCAGAGAACAGTGATGTAGTGGCACCGTGCCGCTCAGTAAATATAATCACCCACCCAAACATGGCACAGAGTCAATCACACTTATTTTATCTGATAAACACACATGTATAATATGTATGTATACGCTTTGTATGTGAGCCACTTTGAACTTTAGGTGCACCAATATGAAGGTTTTACCTTTGATGGTGAAAGTTCTGGTAGAGAAGCTGTTTTGTTGGAGGATGAAAAAAGATTTAGTTCTCCATCAACACTTCAAATATTGTAAGCAAGGTAATACGTAGATTTCCAGAGTTAAAAGACAATTTTGTTTGGTGTTAAGTAGATTATTCTATTAATCACCAGTCATAATTAAAAAAAATTTTAAAAAAAGAACGGCAAGGGAAAGGTGGTAAAGGCAATTAAGGTATAAGTTTAATATTTTTGAAAAGAATGCATATACAAAGAACAAAGACTTTAGACAAAGCATTTGGTTTTGCACCAAAACAACAACAGGTTATAATAATTATACTGACTTGGACTGGATATCAACCCAACTCGAAGCCACCAGTTAAGAAAAACAAGAACCAACCAATCACAAATAATCTTTGAACCAAAACAGTCTCTCTGCCATTGGAGGTTTTTATTCAGCGAAACCAATCAAGAGGTTTTCTTGCTATAAACTGGCAGGTAAGAGTTCAGATGAGTTCCGACCCCTAAATGTAAAAGGAGTGAAAGTAACCTTTTTTTTTATATATTTATATATATATAAAATAAAAAAAAACACAAACAGAAATAATGAAGAAAAAAAAACAAAACAGATTTTGGTAAAAACACCTGGAGCCTACATCAACATTGTGTGCCAGCTTACATTATAATTACATCTGTTAAACCTATCATTTAGAACAGAGACCAAGGCTCAGCTACACGCAGCACCGTACAGTTTGAATGGGTACAACAGACGGGACAGCCCTTCGTGGATTCGACGCTCTTACGTGCGTAGGAAGGCACCAAATTCTGATCTGGCACAGAATTCTGGTGGAAATTCATCAGTTGGATCTCCAGATTTGGCTGCCGAGGAACACGGATGTCTCTGCTGTACCCGCTCTCAGTGTAAGGTGATGACAATGTTAAAAACAGTATCCTGCTTCTTTTTTTTTTTTTCTTTTTCTTTTCTCTTTAACCCTCCCTTGGTCCCTGGCAACGCGTAAAAGAACACACCGCTTGTTCTGCTAACACTGTTTAAGTTCCCTGCATCTAAAAGGCCAATTCCTGCGGTCGACTTGCGGACCCGTTACTACTGGACGCCTTCAGCTCTTCAAGTGATCGCCACACTCCAAACGGACTGCCGCTCTGCACTGTGAGAGTCTTACTCAAAGAGGACTGGATACTTGATGGCAATGCTTACTAATTTAATCTCCCCGGTGAGAGCTGTGTGGAGTTCTATTGCCCTGAATTACCGAGTCCTGTCAGACCCACACAGTTTCCTTAGTGGTTAAGAGCGCGTCTGCTTGGAACGTGGAATAAATATCTCAGACTTGTGTGTTTGAGGAGAAAAAAGGGGGTTGTTGGCAAACAAAAACGAAAAGCAACACCACTCTTTGTTAGTTTCTTCTGGTAGTGCTGTGAAAGAAGAACGAAAAGGGATCGGGCGGTGATGAGTGTGCTCGTCAAAAACAGAGGAGGGGTGGGACCAGCAGCATGAGCAGCCCGCCAATCAGGCAGCTGCGAGGGGCTGGGGCGGGGCTTATATCCGTGAAAGCTTTTACATTGGCAGACGACTAAATGAGTTGGGGCGTCTAAGAATTGATTAGGCCACGACACTTGACTGAAAATCAATCTATCAAAAGCTCCACAGGATGAATTCTACTTGTATGCAAAGCTTGGTAATCTGGATCCCCCCCGTCCGAGGTGCGTGCCACCCTGCCCGGAGCCCACAGCGGCCTGTTGGCCAGGTTAGGTTGATCTTCTGTCCCAGAACTCAGACTTTAGAGGGTGAAGCTTCTTATTATTGCAGACAATTATCTGAAACTTGGTCGGCTGTTTTCTTTCTAGTCTTCCCTGTGGAGGACAGTGATGTCAACCAGCCTTAGCAGAGCAAGGGAAAGGGATGTGGGGTGGGGGAGAAGGGTGGAGGGGGGGGTGTGGGTGTGTGTATGTATTTTAAGATGTATGTATGTGTGTGGTAATGTGTGTGTGCTTTGAAAAGGGAGGAGCCTCTCATAGCAGCACACATTTGCGTTTCTTCTTGGGCTCTGGGGGCTCCAATGCAGCCAATATCGCCTCATCAAACACATTCTTTAGGCCTTTCTGTGGACACAAACACACAGACACACACAGGCTCAATGAGGGGGCAACGCAAACAAACACACAGGTCAAATTAAAAAGGTAGAGGGAGAACACAATAACATCTTCAACAGAGGAAAAATAAAAGCAGCATTGGACATTATTTAGTATCGTATCAGAGTAAACTGTGAGTGTGCTGTCGGGGACAAACAATAAATAAATAAAAATCAACAAATATGTGAAAGGAGATCAAATCAGCTTTCTGTTTTCCTATAAATGTGGTTATTTCAGTTAATCAGGGAATAAGTGTCAACAACACAAATCACATGCATGTTTGAGTGCACTTGAAGTGTGAGGGCTAAAATCAAAAAGGCAAGTCAAACAAGAAAGTGGAGGAAAAAGAGAGCATAACCCCTGACGCCACAACACAAAACAAACACAACCTGAGCATTTTCAGTCCACACTGCCTGCTTTTTCTTTGTACTTTATTGACTCTGCTCTTCAGATTCAAATAGTGGATGATATCCACATTCAACATGGAAAAGACATTGAAAATAAACTGAACACAAACTATTCTCAGTCTCAAAGGTGAAGGTTTTCTTTCTCTTTGTGTTTGCCTCTGAGCAGCAGAGCCGCTTACACCACGAGCCTGGTCATGTGAAGTAACCAGAGCTGCTCTGACACAGTGCTGTACTATGCAGTAAACCAGTTAAGCCCCTCAGCGTTGCTTAACTCACTCGACTAACCCCACTAAATTCTTCTCTGACAAAGCACTGGAAAAAGAAGGGAGTCAGAGAGAGGAGAGCAAGTTCATGTGTCCTTTATTAATTCTTTTCACAAGTTATTTCACACAATTATAGCTTTTTTTTTTTTTATTATCTGGACTTCCAAGACAGCAACGTATGCACCACACTTCAACGGTAATGTCAGTATTTTTTTAGTCTGGGCCCTATTCTCCCATGTTTTTGTGTCGAAATGATTAATGGGGGACAACAATTTTTGAAATTGGTCCAATATTGCGGGAGACCGCTGCAGCTGGCGAAACAGGCTGCAATGTAATCCTTACGGGCAACTGCTTCCAGTAAATGTGCATGTTTTGCCGCTGAGAGATTCAAATCATTATTATAAGTGTCTGACAACATTATGGAAAGGATCACAACAAAGATAGACCTTTATGATGTTAAAGAGTAAGATACGCTTTGTTTAACAAGAAATGCTTTTTTTATTGCTCTCACCAAACCCACCAGGCTCCATTTACACAAACACAATTTTATCACTGTCATCTTCATTCAAACTTGACAGAAACCATCTTTCCACAGCTCAACTATCACCAACTCTGGTTTGGGCGGAATAAGATATTTTGATTCATTTAGTTTCTGCAAGGGCAATAAATCAGATTTTTTGTCAAACAAAAGGTTTCTTACTATTTAACAAAAAGATTTATCTCTGTAGGGATGAGCCAATCTGATACTTGGTACTGGTATGATACTGGCCAAAATCACTGGATTGGATATGGAGGGGGAATATAATCTAATATGATCCATTAGTCTAAACCAGTGGTTCCCAAACTTTCTCTAGCATACTGAAAAAAAGTTCAGACCACACAATTATAATCAATAATTAACAATAGTTTGGGAAGCAACTGATAAAAAAAAAGGATTCAAGTTTAATTTTAGTGAAATAAGTCAGCCCGTTTGTTTATTTTCCACATATATAAATACATATAAATCATTCACATAATTTTGTTTCATTTTATATTTCTCCCCTGGTGATCCATGTCGTCCCTGCGGAGGCTCTGCACCCCCAGTTTGAGAACCACTGGTCACATAAATGCTTAGCTAAACTTGTCAGCGAGAAGTGTCACAAGAGGGCTAAAATTAAAACACAAAGAAGCAGCAGAGTCATGTTGTGGGTTATGTATTTCTTCTTTTAGGGGATTTAAATATTTGTTTCACAGTTCGAACATGATGGTTTTTTTTTTGATAACTAGGTTAAGCAAAATGTCTCCATTAACAGGTACTAATACATTAAAGGCATTAACAGCTTAGTTCTTTGAAAAAGGGGGAAAAAACATACCTAATTTCTGCAGGGATCCATTGCATAATGTCTACCTCAACACTGCACCAATTTCAAGAATGGATGTACCTTTAATCACTTGGGAAAACAGGGTCCAGGTTGAAAAATACCTAACTTACCCTTTACCGGCACATTAGTGTCATATATAGGGAAAGTTGGGACAAGAAAGTCAGAAAGCATTTTACAGATGACGATAACTTGATGAAAGTGTAACTTAATAAACCATAAGGCAGCCCGATCGTGGTACAAACAGGAAACAGTGGTTTTGTCGTCAAAATGGCCAAACGCTCCCTATATATGACTTCAGTACTTAAACCCTCTACATATAACCACAGTCAGACTCCAGGTTCTGTTTAATCAGACATCAACAGTAGTACAAAAAATACATTAGCATTAGAAATGGAAGATCTGTTCAGTGTTGAGATCAATCTCAGTGTGGAGTCGTGTGAAGCCACCGCCCTCGCTTTAGTCCAAACTCTCCCCACATTACTATTACTACAGGACAGAGGGGAAAGACTAACTCAAACAATGGCTACATCCCAAATTACATCCTACATCCTCTGTAAGATATCGTTCCACTGTTGGCCACGGGCCACATTAATGAGCACTGGGCCAAGGTAGGAAGAGTAGGAATGATACAGCGGTGTAGAACAAAAATTTATGATGTAGATCCTAAGATTAAGATTTAATCTTAATCATAAGATCCATGATAGAAATCATAACTCTTTCACCACACAACTGCAGTGCCAGATTTATGACATAAAACTGAGCTCACATAAGTAAGATATGAAGTACCTTAACACACCAACCAAACCAAATGTCAGCAGTTAGAGGTTTGAAAAGGCAACAAGTCAAGTCACTGAAGAGCACAAAGGCATAGAGTCAGTGAATCAGGCCATGAAACTAAGATTAGTTGCAATGCACTCTTGATATAGAGCAGTAGTTTGGGTCAGTAGCTGACTGATGGATTGGTTAGTTTGATGGCTGAGACTGAGATTGGTCTAGATTTCAAAAGCAGCACATGTAAAGAGATAGAGAGAGGAAAGGAGAGAGAGATGGGGTAAAGGGATGAAAAATGCAGAGAATAATGGCGATCGGAAGAGGAAGAGCTGAGAGCAGTGGCAGAGAGAGTTTAAAATATACAGCATTTCCTCTTTCTCTGCGTCTCGGGAGGCTCGAGGGCAGCTAGGATAGCTTCGTCAAATACATTCTTCAGCCCTCGCTACAGGGACAGGAGAGGGAAGAGAACAACAGCACAATTAGCACAGCAAACACAGACAGAGATCGATGGGAAAAGAGGAGGAGGAGGAGAAGAGGAACATGGCAGAACACAGAGGAACGTATTTGCGTGAAATACAGAGAGAAGGTGTGAGAGTTACAGTGTGTGAAGGATGAAGAGTGAAGTGTGACAGAGTTGAGACGGACTCTGCTGCAGAGAGAGAGAGAGGGCTGTCGCTGAGCAGTGAGCTGAAAGTGAGGCGTGGACTGACTGCTGAGATCCCCAACAGGAAACAGGAAATGACATCAGCAGCTATGCAACAGTTGTGCCAGGGAGAGGGAGGAAGGAAGGAGCAGAGCGGGGAGGTGGGGGCTATACCTCAGCTCCATCAACACTATTGTTCTGTGCCTGAGTGAGGCCGAGCTCGTGTGTTCTCCTCTGAGTCATGTTCCCTCCCCGAGTTCCTTACAGTGATGCGCCTACACAAGCACTCAGGACCTAATCGAGCAGCTAAACTCATAACAGCACTGACTGATTTATTAAAACAACAGTACTGAATAAAAAAAAAACAAAAGAAATGCCAATTCATGCGGTCTACTCTTGGTTCTATTTAAACATTTCCAATAATAGCATAAAAATTGTTGCATCTAATCACATACTGACCATCATCATTTTCATTTAAAATGTCAAACTAAAACAGCAAAATAAAAAATGAGCCAGGAACAATATTACTGAAGACACTCCACAGCTCTACTGCCAAAATATATAAGTTCTCTCTTTTACTTAACAAACAGCAGCGCTTTCACACCATTTTAAAACCGAAGCCATGGTAACGAAGTTATTATTATCTTAACATGTTTATTTGCCAATTCAATTCTTATATTATTGGGGCTGTGCCGAATAGATCGAAGCTTCAAAGCTTCATTCATAACATTGATATTTGAAATATAAATCAGCATTTGAATGCATATTGTTTTTTGAGCTCGTCTATTCATTCAGCTTAAACCCAGTACTTCTGCACAGTTGCAGATACAGATTAGGCTACACTAATATTATTAGTATTGTACTGCTTATAGAATTAGATTCCAGTGATGGCTGTGTAAGACTCGTGTGATCCAAACATTTCCAAAAATGCTACAGCGTGGCAAAGTCATAAAGTCAAAATTTATTGCAAAGAGATAGATGTAATCATTTCCAAAATGTTTATCTAATGAAATATTCTGCTTCAATACATATTTGTTTTTATTTAGCCTTTCTAAAACACCATTTTCACCGTGGTCAGAAAAAAATGTTTCCAAGTATGGTCAAACCCAGTAATTTTTTCAAGGTAACGGTGTATTAGCCATTAGTTGCTATTTCACTTCCGGGAAAACGCGGCATACGTCAGATATGCCAGAGAGTGATGAAGGATACCAGCAGACCTGACTAAAGTTAACGTGGATAAAACTTTATTAGATTACCTCGTTCCTGAACATGATTTCACTTAGATTTTAATCAGAAATGGATGGTTGTCTAACAATCAAGAAAACAACTGCCATAATCCCACACTATTCCACAACATTATCAAACTACATATTTTGTGGATTATAATTATTATTATTTTTTTTTTTTTAGGGTGATGGCATCACAAAATGTCAATTGAAGCTTCAAATATTTTTAAATTTTTATTTTGATATTATTACTATCAGCACACCTTTTACTCTGAGTGTAGGAAGCAGATTCCAGGACAACGCCCGGGGCCATATTGTGCTGGGTGACTCCCAGGAAAACGGTGCTACAGGCCAGATTAGCATCACTCTCACTGGACTTTTGTGTTGGAGAAGCTTGTAGATAACAAGTGAACCCACCTTTCTTACATGACAAACTCAACAGACTATAAGAGACTGCAAGTCTGCACTCTACTACACAGCCTAACCTGTTCTCTTCACCAGCAATAATATGGCTAAAGGCAGACTGCTCTGACCAGGATACATTCTAGTCTGAAACAAGTTTTTAAGCCATATGAAAAACAACTCATAAGTTAGAACAGCCAACAAAAACCAAACCATGCAGAACAAAACTCATCAACATAGCGTGCACAAGCCAGGGGGAATATGGACATGTTCCTCTTTCCTCCTTTTTCTTTGCTCTTGCCATTGAGGTATGAATCATGTGTGTCCAAGAAGTGTATATTCTGTATGTGTGACTGTATATATTCATGTGCGTTACCTGTGTGAGGGCTGAGCACTCCACATATTTCACAGCCTTGAGGTCTCTCGCCAGCTTCTCGGCTGTCTCCGGAGTGATGGGCTTCTGCTTGTTCTTGGCCAGTTTCTCTATAGTAGACGGGTCATCCCGCAAGTCAATCTGAGTGCCGACTAGCAGGAAGGGGGTCTTTGGACAGTGGTGGGTGATCTCTGGAACCCACTGCATACACAAACAGAGGGTTATTGTAACTGTCAACACACTGTGACACAAGTACGAGCGCACATGAAGTGTGAAGAAAACATCTGTGATGTTACACTTAATGAAGAATTGTGATACTGATTGGCCAATGACCAGACAATGCACTCTGCAGCAACTGATATAATACAGCTTAGGTAATGTAGTAGCCTGTAGTATATTAGAAAAAGAAGAAAAAAATTAAGGACTAGACTTGCCTTTTCTTTGACGTTTTCGAAGGAGGAGGGGGACACGACGGAGAAACAGACAAGGAAAACATCTGTCTGGGGATAACTCAGAGGTCGTAACCTGTCGTAATCTTCCTGACCTGGAGAAACCACACAGAAACATGTTGAACTCACACAGCCTGGCCATCAGGTTACAAGCACTGATACAATGGACAGAGTAGGATATCTCTGTTGGCAGAATGAGACACCACCAAAACCAAAAATGCCTTCAAAGAGCCCCTAAATTCAAAACAGTGAGCCTGTGAAGAATGACAACTGACAATTTTTCTCATTCAGTGTCATAGAAACATGTCACCATACAAACTGCATGCAATGACAATGTAATAGTTACTTAAACTAGATATTGTAGTTGAACAGATGTTGATGAGTGTAGGTTGGAGTAAGAAAGACATACCTGCTGTATCAAACAAGCCCAGAGTGTAGGGCTCGCCTCCGATCATTACAGTTACAGCATAGTTATCAAACACCTGCAACACATAAACAAAAAACAATGGTTAGCCACTCATTCACTCAATAGTGAATTATTTATACATTTTATTGCCACTACAGTTTGATAAATATAGTGTAGTTATTAAAGGCACTAACAGTTATTGTGTCATCATTCAAAATATTTGAGGCTGATCATCTTTATTTATCAGGATCTCACTGATACAGCTCTGTAATGTTTCAGGCAGCCGCATTCAAAGAGGAAAAGTGATCACACAGCTGATCAATACTGGATGGTCAACCATGGTTAAAAGTAAAGATCTCTTGTTCTCTATGTTCCAAACAGTGGGTGATCTGGGGAATTCTTCAAACTCTGACTTCTTGTCTGTGTTCAGTGATACTAGCAAAAGGGGGCAGACTGACCCAAAATTACAATTTGCCTAAGGGGGCTTTACAGTGTGGGACACCCCCTGTCCTTAAGAGCCGCTATTGAGAAAGAAAAAACCCTTTTAAGAGGAAAGAAGAAGAAGAAAAAAGAAAAAACATTCACACATACGCACACACACGCATATATAAACACTATGAAATCAAGTAACTCTGAAGTAACTTTATTAAAGTTACAC